>NDGN010358119.1:0-12970 GCA_002564285.1 Tympanoctomys barrerae
AGGGGCTCACAGCTGAGAGTTTGCCTTGGATCTTGGAGGAGACTTGGGATTTGGACTTTTCAGCCATGCTGAAACTGTTGGGACTTTGGCACTCTTAGAGATGGACTAATTTGTCTTTTACACAAAGGGATGTGCATGAGACTTTGGGGGTTCAGGGGTGGGATGTTATGTTTTATGTCTAGTTGTTCTCCGAAAGCCTCATGCAGTCATGGGGTGATGACATCTAGAGTTTGTGATTAACTCATGATCTACTGGGATTAGAGGTGATCCAAAGCTGAGATTATGGGTTTTAATACTGCTGAGATTATGGATGGAGTGCTTCCCCCAGCCAGGGGCAGAGAGCCTGAACGCAATATAAGAGAGACAGAGAGATAGAAGTAAGGGCACTTTCACTGCTGACACTGCTCCACTTACCTCCCCACTGCAGGCTGGTTTTTAGTTCCCTTCTTACTCAGGTGTGGCATTGCTGAGTGGCATTTTCCTCTGGTTGTGCTGTCTCCCACACCACAACTGTGGAGCAGAGTGGGCTGTGAGCAGGGTGTAAAAGCACAATGGCTACAAGACCGATGCTGAGGGGTCTTTGTGTTATGGGGCCCTCAACAAGGTCTGGGTTTCTAGTCATTCTGTCCCTTCTATGATCTGACCAGCAGGAAGCCCAGGGGAAGAAACCTTCCTGAAGGAACAAGGAGGTCTCTGGACCACTGTGGCGCAGGGTTGGGTGACTGCTCTGTACAGACAGAATTCATAGAAGCATCATAAAGTGTTCAGTAGGAGTAACTAGAACACATACAGCTATCAAGCAGGAATCCCCATCTCTGATCCTTTGTACACAGACTGAAGGAAAGAAGAAAAGGTATAAGGAGAGTGCTCACTAGTACCCCAGATCTGGCTGGTTTGAGAACTTAGAGTAAAAAAGTAAATAAAAGAATCTCTACTATCAAGGTAAGAAAGATTCAAATCAAAAACAGAACAGGACACCAGGACAAATCAAAATTGATATTTAAAAATATTCTATTGGTATTATTATGTAGTACATAATAAGTACTTTTGTTTGGGGAGTCTGTGCATACATTGTATAGCCATCATTTTTCCATCCCTTCACTACATTTCTCCCTCCTCACCCTGTGTTCCCTTTCTCCATCTCCAAAAGTAATATAAAATAAAATGAAGTAATAAAAGTATGATGTATCAAAAGCATTTTTGCATATGTTCTTTATCTCTGTGATTATAATTCACTGGGTTTTGGTTTTAGGACTCTGATGATTGCAGTAATGGACAGCAAAAAAATAAACATTTTCTTTCATCTTTTTAGATTCAGTGCTCAGGCCCTCCACGTGGGGAAGAAAACTGAAAGGAGAAAACGGTTATTCTGTGTACACAGACATGAAATGAAAATTCCAAAGAGGGGGCAGCACCAGAGCTTTATATGTGTATAGTATTTTAACAAGGGGCAACTCGTTTATAGAGACATGATTAAACCAGGAAAAGAGTTGTGAGCTTCTAAAAATAAACTGTAGGAAGGTAAATACATCAGGAAAAGAATGGAGGAAAAGGGTTAGGGATAAAATTTGTTTTAGCAGGTCCCTCGGCACCACCATTCCACCTCCTATAAGGCCATGAAATTGCCCTGAAAGAATGAGCTGATGGAGAGTCCTCATTTCTCATGAGTTTCTGCTCTTGGATAAACAAAATTTAGGAAAATGCCTTCTCATCTGCTAATTCTCAAAGGCCTTTAGCTCAAAATAAGCTACATGATAAAGTGGAATATTCTGATCCTTTTCAATAGCAAAAATGATTTTAACCTTATCTCAAACTTACCTGGAAACACACACTCTTTCTAAAGCACTATTGGGCTGGGAAGACAGCTCAGTGGTCTAAGCACCTGCTTGGTAAGCAAAAGGATCCAGATTTGACCCCCAGTACCGCATGCTGTGCTGGTCCTAAAACCCAGGTTGTGCTGTGCCAGCCACCGAAACTGGGATAGGTGGCGCACACCTGTAATCCCAGAGCTGGAGAGGCTGAAAACAGGAGGATCACTATGAGTCTGAGCTGAGAAGTGAGACCCTGTACAAATAAATGAATAAATAAATAAAAGATAAAAAATATTTTATAAAGCACTATCACTATGAATATGATTGTTTTCTCCTCCTCAAGGAATTACCTAATGTTAAAAGCTCTATAAATACTAATTCCTACTCAAAACCAAAATCCATCCAAGAATTAGCCAAAGCAGGAAACTAATATGAATAAGAGAAGATTATTCTTAGGTTATATGACCAAGCCCCAAATATACAAGAGATTTATTTCACAAAGCAACTTCAAATTCATTCAACAAGCATATATTCAACACTATTAAATGTCAATTACTACTCTAGATGCAATGAATAAAATAAGACAAACTGCCAGTTGTCATGCACTCACAGTCATCATCTCATGGGCCTATCTTGAAACTATACTATAAGGCTAGAAAACGGACTAGAAAGAAAAATAACTTATTAAAAAATAGTACGGCAGGAATTGAGGGAAAAGGGTGACCTTTAGACTTTAGCCAGATAAGGTGATGTTTGCCTGTAATTCTAATACTCTGAAAGGCTGAGCAGAAGAATTGAAGTTTAAGTTTAGCTTGGACAACTTTAACAAGACACTACCTGAAAATTCAAGTCAATGAATATTTAGAAATAAATAGAATGGAGCTCAGTGTGAAAGCCCTGGGTTCAATTCTCAGTACCTCCATTACCACCAAAAATAATTCCTATTTGGGCCCCAAGCCCCCATATTCCCCAAATGGTACTTACTAATGGAGTGATCTTTGGGGAATAACTTTTTCTCAGTCTCTGTTTGCTTTTATATAAATTGGGGATGGCAGCTGCTCAACTGTGTGTGTAATGGTGAAAACTCAATCAATTAGGGCCACTTTGCAAAGTGCTTTCCAATCCAAAGGTTTTTATGCTGAATTGAATAGAATGGAATGGAATGGAACTGAATTGACTGAGAGAGATTGGCAGAAGCACAATTATACCATGGCGGAACAGAGCTTAGATGTGAGTACTTTCTTAATTATCACATTCATTACCTGTGAATCAGTTAGAGTGGATTCAAAGGATTTGTCATTTGTAAACCACTTGAAGAAAACCAAATCCTTGTTGATTCTAATATAACAACAAAGTGCTTTCATTTGTTAGGTACTTATGATATGACTGGCACATTATGATTAGGCACCTTATGTTTAATTTAATCATAAATTCATTCATTTAATCATTATAAATTTCAAAGAAACAGATACTTAGGAAATTACAAGGTAGATAGAAATTGTTTTTAAAGTTCAAAGTCTGATGATGGCCTTGGTGCATGGAGGCCAAAGCCTGTGACATTGGTGGCAAGTCAAATCGTAGCCCCTCCTGCCCGGCTATGGCAGTGGTCCCCTAGGTGAGAGTACAACATTGGCATCTTCTGCAGTTTTCCTAACCCCTCTGCTGTTCCCTTAAGTCTATCCTCAGCACCATAGCTAGAATGTTATTCCTACATGTATTCATACCGTTAGTCTATTCAAATCCATGTGCTTGATACTGTTACTCTCAAATGTTATGGTGAACATAGACTTTGCAAGAATGGTAAGATGCATTTCTTGATAAAGTGGGTCTGGAGTTGCTATGGTTTAGATCTAAAATTATCTACTGGTCTTTTCATGAGTATACAGGGTGGCTGAATCATGGGGTCCCTATACTCATCAGTGAATCCATCCACTGAGGAATTGAGTACCTCAGTGTGCCATTAGGAGGAGGTTCCTGGTCAGAGGTTGTCACTGGGATATGACCTGAAGGGTGCATTCTTCTCTCCAGCTCCTCCCTTCCCTCTCTGCTCCCTGGCCACTGTGTCCTCTGCTAGGCCCTCCTACCACCGATTTCTGCCTTGGATTGAATTCTCTAAAACCAGCGAACCAAAATAAACCCCTCCTTTAAGTCTTGTGGCTGTTGGATACTCTGTCCCTGCGATTACAAAACAATAAAGACTGGTGGAGTCTGCTAACCTGACAAACCCCAGGAATGCCAATGCTGCAGGCCCAGGGCTCACACTTGTGCTAGCACCTACATAAACAGCAGAGTCCAGTCCAACTTGCTCAAGAAGCTTTGCCCAATTCAGTTTTCCTACCACGCTCCAGCAAGCTCAGGGGCTCCTGTCTACACCTTTACCACAGAACCAATCCAAGCTTCTAGCATGTTTCCTGGGCAGATGCCCTACCAGCCACCCTTTTCCAGCTTTCAGGGAGCTGTTCCCATCTTTGGAGACCTAGGACCATCACCACAGTGGCAAGTCCCTCAAAACAAACTATATCCTTCTGAACAATGCGCCTTTAGCATTTGACATGACCACAAAATAGGATATCTGTGTGGCCAAATGTTTACACACCAATTTGGTATCTCCAGATAAATTCTCCTTGTTTAATTTCCACTTCTATTTGGGGTTCAGTTATGGCCGAACATCTACAAATGCTTGCCAAATTGACATGTACCAGGGAAATTTAAATCGCTTTGCAAATGCTATTATATAGATCCTGAAAAATGTTTTTTGGGACATATACCACCAGAACAGAGTAAGCTAACCAACTGTCTAAGACCTGAAGAAGGGATTCCAACAGCAAACACAAAAAAATGACTAATCTCTTCAACTTCATACCACAGTTCCATAGGAAGCAGGTAGTATTTACACCGACGGGGAAGTAAGTCAGATGCAAGGGAAGGGGAAGATGGAAAGTTAGGAGGAGAGAGCAGGCAGAAAGGATGGACAGTGGGGAAAAGAAAGAAATAACTTTTTGACATCTGAAGAAACTTGACCAATCTGATTTGGGGAATTATTCATTCCATTCAACCTCAGTGGGGACGCCAGAATTTGGTGAGCTTCAAGCCACATGTTACCTGGTGTTCCACTGCAGTGGTGACCTTGCCTTCTCCTCTGTTTCTGATTCTCAAGCAAACCTTATTATTCTGATCAGGAAGGTTTCTCAGAAAAGTGGCACCAAGACACAGTGAGAAGCACTTCCATGACTCAGTGTCAAAGGGGCTTTTCCCTTTCTTTTATCTTTCACTTTATTAGTCCTGTCTCAGCCTGCCCAGCACTGAGATTCCAGGCATACATCACCATGCCTGATTTCTGTGGCTGACACTGCACACCTGGGGTTCCAGGGCCAGCATGGCATGTAGTACGGGGGATTGAACCCATGTCCTTGTGCTTGTCAAGAGGGTGCTTAGACTGCCAAGCTATCTCCCCAGACCAGTTCTTCCCATATTTTTTTGAGACAGGGTCTCACTATGGAGTACAGGATGGGCTCAAATTCATAGCGATCCTTTTGCCTCTGCCTCCAGAGTGCTAGGACTACAGGTATGAACCACCATGGCTGAGATTCCCACCCAAAGTTATAATGGTTATATGACTACATGATCAGTATGTGTCTCCCTCACTAGATTGTGAGCCCTCATGTTTGTCAGCCATTCTGTGAGAGAATGAAATTCAATAGACAGACTTCAGGATTTGTCCAGTCAGTGAAGGAAATATCCTCTGATTAATGCTCAAACCAGCCTCATCCACAAAAGATTTCTGATCATCCCATCAACCACGGTATGCCAAGTTCTGTAGCTATTAATTCTGAGATGTCACTTCTGAATGTTTTCATTTATAAACATATCATATAAATCATATATAATATATATCATATCATGTCATATATGTCCGTGAAAGTGCATTTGATTGCATTTCTTAGTGTAAGAGCAAAATCATAGAATAGCAAACTTACAGTCATTTGTGGTAAAAGTTAAAAAGCAGTTAATAGCCTGTGACTATGTTCATGCTCCTTGTCAAATAGCTACACTGCTGGGCTCAGTTACCCTTGATTGAATGTGTCTAGCTGCTTCTTCCACATAGCTGGCCAGAACAGCTTGAGCACATCCAGCTGTACTGTCTGTAGTTTTCAACTTAAATTATGTGCATATGTACTGGCTGGGGATGTAGCTCAGTATAAAGTATTTGTCTGGCATGCACAAGATCTGAGTTCAATTCCCAGTACCACAAAAAATATGTACACATGTAGCTTTGTTTCAGCTTGCTTCAAGGACTGTAGACTTTATGCCCAAAATACACTGACCCAGTCAAGGGTACTTTCAACTCTACCGCTTTTCTTCAACCTCCTCCCTCACAGAATATTCCTAATGGTAAACAATTCCTTTTAAATAAACCTGTTTGAAATACCTCTGCCTGACAATATGTGGCATGTTCTTGTTTTCCATGTAACCATTCATGTAATAATCAGCTACAGCTTTGTGCTTCCTACTTGCAAACTGTATTTAAACTGAACTCGAACCTGACTGTGAGATGATGATTTGGAAATGGTTCCCATTAGCCTGGTAGTGTAATAACTATTGTCTTCTAGATTCATTTGCAAAGAGTCTTCTATTCTGATATTGATATTTAAGCAATAACAGCATGGGTTTAAAAGGCAGTCAATTCTGAAAATTGTCATAGATGCACTTTCCTCTCGCCTTGCTAATACTTTAAACTTTACTCTATTTTTCTCAGAATTCTAAGCTCTCTGGTAATTCTCATTTAAATAGTCTAATTGTGAAGGCATGTTTCCTAAATAATTAAGATGACAAATTTATTTTCAGTTGCTCTGTATGGAACACAAGGGTTCATTGGGTATTTGGTAAGTGCTCCACAACCGTTGAGGCATGTCACCACACTACCTTCAATTCTCAAGTGCTTTGTCAACACCTACATGAGTTTAGAAATATGAGGACATACTGGAAAATTTAGGGGCTCACTAAACATATGGAAAACATGAGTTTTCAGGACAGAGGTTGTAGCTCTGAGTCAGAGCTATTTATAAACTTAAGATCCTTCAGATTTGCTGCTGGTGGGGATGAGACCAGGGATCTAGCTCCCCACAGCTTCACCCAGCTCCAAACTACATATGATCTTTTGTTTCCCTCAAACCCCTTCCTCTGCTGAGACTGGTGGATGTGAGAAGGCAGCAGGCGATTTCCCAGGTGCTATTGTGGGCTGGTGGTGCACAGTGGGGACAGGGTGCACGGGACTCAGAACCAGCCTTGTCATAGCAAATGAAAAAGGGAGAGGATGACTCATTGTCAGTCCAGAAAGACTGCTGTGTCTGAAGCCAAGCACAGAGGCTACAGCCACTACAGCTTTTTCTGACTGCTTCTAACTTGTCCCTCCCCAATTCCACTCCATTTCAGGTCTCCCATCCCACAATGTCACCATTGCATGCCTTGATGGTTTCCCAGGTCCTTTCCTAAGTAGGCCACAGGGAATAAAATCCACAATATACATCTAGCAAGCATTCTGCTGTCAGTATTATGCTCAGGACATTCAGTTGATGCAATGACACTCAAAGAGACCTCCTACAATGCCCCACTTGATTAGACAGTTCATGGCACTCACCCTTTGTCACTGGTTGGCTCCTGCTCTTTTGCCCTCTCACTGGGCCAAGAATAAGGACAGAAACAAACTCCTACCTCCAAGAGCATATCACAAATGAAAGACTGTGTAGTGCAGGGACTTCTAGCCCAGGCCATCTTCTACAATGTTGACCTCACCTAGTCTGGGGGATACTTGCACTGAGGGACTTTATCACTGTCTTTTCAGTGCTGCTCTTGTTTTCTTAAAGGACTCAGTGGACTCTTCCTGAAGAATGTGTCAAAAATGTGTTCTGAAGATTTCAGGGTCAATTTTCTAGGGAAGAATCAGTACCCCTATGTGAGAAAACATGAGCCCAGGCTAGGCCAGGCCAGGACACAATGGAATAGAGAGAAAGCAGGATGTTTGAGAGGTCAGTGTTTTGGAGTAAGGCAGCAGGCTTCATTGTCAAGATTTTCACATTTATCTCTCCCTATATATTCATTTTTAGCCAAAAAATGAATATATGCCCACAAAAGAAGCATAATTATTGTGAAGATGAAATTAGATTTAAATGATAGCAATAATCTGCAAAAGAGCAAAGACAAAAGGAAAGTAAATATTTCAACTCTCCCAGACAAGCTTGCTACTCATCTGGAGTTACAGAAGCTTGAATTCTGAAAGGAAGCAGACTGCCAAGCATCAGGGTCACAATGATTTCTGATATGGAGCCATATTCTTTATCTACTCAACCATTTCCTTGGGATGGGGCAGGGACAACTAAAGAGTTCACAGTGTAATGCCCTATGGTCCCCTCCTTACAGATGGAAACTCTGCCTCTGTAGAACTTTAATGTTTCTAGGAGTATATTGCCTGGAGCCATGTTATACATGTGTTCAGAGATGCGTAAGACTTCTAGGTGTCTTACGTTTCTAGATGGGTCTGGTGCAGCCCTGTGAGTTTGAGCCAATGGTCCAAATCTGGTCCCTGCATCTTTCCTCTCAGGCTCCTTCCCTACTCTCTGGCTTCTTGCTCTCATAGCAAAGTTACCTTCTATTTTTTCACTTTTATTTTCCTATGTATTTCTGCACTGGAAATAGTCAAACCCAGCCTGCAGCCTCTGAAACAATGAAACAAAATAAATGTATTTTTATAAAATTCTGTATGTCAGTTATTCTGTACCTGTAACTAAGTAAATAAGTAAATAAATACCTACTACAATTCAGTTAGTTGTATTCCCTAAATAAACTTCCAAATGCATCTATTTCATTTTTTAATTAATTTTGTATGTACACATTTCAGTATGGCTCCAGTAATTCTTTGCATATCAAAACCTCTTCTTTCCTCTATAATATATTCTCCTTCATGCAGGCATAACTACCTCAGTGCAAACAGGCATCTGATGATGAATTCATGCCTGAAACCAGCTTTCTGCTGGAGACACCCAGATTTCTGTTACACAGTTTTTGGCAAGTGGATGAAGGCCTCCTTTATTAGCTACCAATTTCATTTGTAAGTGTTGACTTTTAAATGCTTGTGAAGAACACTCACAGAGATGTGAAGAAGGGTCTCACAGTGCTTTCTGAGAAATCATTCTAATGCCCCTGAATATGTTGACACAAGGTAATATAGCACTGCCATCTACAGGCACCCAAATTTACATGCTGCTATTTTTATCTGAAAATTAACTCTCCATATAACTGCATGAATCACAAGTGCACATCATTGGGGTATCTTCCATTGGGGTATTGCCACTCTCAGAAGGTTTCCCAAACTCCCTGACATAGTCTTTCAACTTCACTGGATCTTTGCCTTACCTCATCTGCCATGGTCAACAGATGAGAATTCCTCAACCTGAGCCATGAGAGGCTGAGGACAGAGAACAACTGATACCAAGGGAAAATTAAAAGTATAAGATGATCCAAAACAATTTGAAAAGGCAGTGTGAGGTTTACTAGTTCAATGAAACAGAAGATATTTTACTTGGAGTAGTTTGAATAATACAAAGGAGTTACCCAGACAATGGTAAGAGAGCACTAATGGCAGAAATAGTAGTTTCAAGCAAAGGCACCTGAGGGTGGCAGAAGACAGCAAAACCAAAAAGCACAAAGAGGGGAAGGCAAGCCTGTTTTCCTCCATGATATTGTATGCTAGCTATCTGCCCACATCATCTCTGTACCCTCCTCTTCCACAAGCTCAGGATGTTTAAAAAATAAGGACCCTGACCTTCTGCTGAGTCTAAACTTTTCAATAAAGACAGGGCTGCAAGTATGGCTCTGTGGCACAGTACTTTGACTAGTGTACATGAAGTACTGGGTCCCATCCCTAGCATCAAATCAATTAATTGATAAGTAAACACAAATTTCCTCTTAGGCAGTACGCAGAAGCCAAGGTTCAATTCCCAGTGTGAGGTACTGGCCCTGCCCCCACAGTGCGCTGAGATGATGATTGAGACTGGGTGTGGCATGCACCTATAATCCCAGCTCTTGGGAGGCTGAACATAGGTGGATCACTACAAATCCAGTCTACATAGTGAGACCCTGTAGACCCTGTCAAACTCTGTACTAAAAATACAACAAAAACAAAAAAAAAAACAAAAAAAAAAACCCCACAAATTTTCAGCGGGCTGCATAGGGGACCACAGAGGTCATAAACTCCCTTTCCAGAACTACATTTGACCCTGAAAGCAATGACTCCATTGTTTCCTGAAGACTGTAGCCATTCAGATAGTCCTCCACGCTGACCACAGCCCATCTCCATTCCTTTCTCCCCAGTTCACTAAGGGACACACTTTGCACAAGAGAAAGCTCTCAGATGGACCCACCCAACAATACAGTGTTCCTAAAACAGTTCATTTCTTCAAATAGCCTCACAAGGAAGAATTAATGCCTTACTTTCTGACCCTGCACATGTCTATCTTTTATAGATACATGAAACATGATTCTTACATACATTAAATTGAAAAAACAAACAGTACAAGGCACTGTTGGATCCATTGCTTGATCCCATATTTTCTGATTGGCCCCCAAACATTTGATTAAACATTTTTAATCTTTAGCACCTTGCCACAAAAAATGGAGTTAATAATATTCCCAAAACCCATGTCTGTGGGTGAGAGGAGATGGCAATAGGAAAGTGCAATTTTTGTGGTTAATATGGCCCAAATAAGCATGATTTAAAAAGGAGCAGGTGTCCTGCAGCTCAGGCAAGAGAATCAAATAGCTCTTAGCCACAGATAAATCATAAGAAAGTGCTATCTTTAAATTTCCATCTCCCATACCTCTGAACTCAAACTTGTGTTTAGCTATTAGTAGCACTGAAGCAAGAAGGGTTGCTGGCCTACAATCATAGTAAGTATTTAAAAGGAAACTGAAGGGCCAGCCAGATAGCTCAGCGGATTAAAGCGCCTACTTAGGCAGATACAGAGGTTGGAGGCTGGATCTCCAGGCTGCAGTGCCAGCCCTGTCCTTGGCTTGCGCTAAGATGCTCATTGAGATTGGGTGTGTTGGCGTGTGCCTGTAATCCCAGCACTTGGGAAGCTGAAAACAGGCGGTTCACTGCAAGTCCAATCTATGCAGTGAGACCCTACAGACCTGTAGACCCTGTACTAAGTACAAATAAAATAAAATAAAAGGAAAGGAGAGGAAAGGAAAGGAAAGGAAAGGAAAGGAAAGGAAAGGAAAGGAAATTGGTTGCACACAGGAAGCACTTCCAGGCACACTTATTTCCTCTCCCAGTGACACCAGGACACAAAATATTATGGGTACTTTTATTTTTTGGTCCTGGGGATTGAACTCAGGACCTTACACTACCCAGGCAGGCTCTTAAGCACTTGAGCTATCCCCCCATCCCTGACATGCATTTTTAGAAAGCTGAGGAGCAAGAGCCAGTATAAGATGCGACTAGAGACCAGCCAGGAGCAGCTCTCACGAGGACTCCAGCGAATACCAAGTGCTGTTTTTGGCATGCCTGCCAGGCTCCTTCCCCCTGCTATGCTCCTTCCCAGCCACAGAAAGCTTCTCTAGGTGCATACAACTTAGTTCAATGAAGTGAAACTTAGCTGGACCACATTTCCATGAAATTCTTCCCTGAGGCTGTCTGACCAGCATAATTATTGTGCAGAGGATTTGGAGACAGTATTGAATTAGGGAAACTCAGTCATGAGAAATACAGTCATGTAAAGTAAATAAAGTACCTTAAGAGCATCACTTAGCTATCTGGTTATTAATTTTGTTTTTAGCTACCATCCAAGAAATCAGAATTTACACTTTCTCAGGAATATTTCTATATCTTTGGTTACTTAATAACACAGATATTTATAGGCTATTCGTGTACATATTTTCCCTCCAAAGTTTCATCTTACCTTTCTAGATCATAATGAAAATTCTTCTAATTTTTAAGCAGATAATAACTTCAATTGAAGGAAAATATAAAGTTTTAAAATAGAAAAGAAATAGAAGCCTGCCAAGACCAAGCAGACATGTCTGGCAAGACTGATAATAGAGCATGCCTTCCTTTGTGTAACTCCTGACTTTACTGCCTCTGTGTAACTGATGGCCTTGTGATGTAACTTCAGATGGGACATGTCTTCCTTTTGCAATCCATGCTTGTTTAGCTGATGGGCTTGCAATGTGACTTGAGATGTTTACGCTCTCTTAACAACCCAACTCAGCCTCTTGAGTTCTGGGATTACAGGTGTGCACCACTGTGCCTGACACATTTAATAATTCTAAGAGAGTAAATGTTTTTTTTTCCACCACAATTAAAAATGAGTCAGGCACAGTGGAATATGCCTATAGTACAATTTATTTGGAAGACATATGTTAAGGTGGCTAAAAACATAGGATAAAGTTAGGGTGCTAAAAAAGAATTACAAAAGCAATCTGTAGCATGAAGCCAAAAACAAAAAAAAAATTCCATTGTGTGAATTGAAAAGTGTTACTTCAATATATTCTGAAGTCTTTTGGGTCTGACGCATTGCAAGGCTTTCCTTCAGTTATTCCTTACAGGTTAGGGTGTCTCACTGGACAGGTGAGGATGGGGTACGTATGGAACAGTGTGAGGCATCACCCTAAATCCCTTAGAGTTCCATAAAGTTACCATTTCAACTTTCAAGGAGGCCCATCTCCATCTTTTTTCTCAGATGAGTATCAGTGAAGTCTCTTCCCACTTCATGCAGCAGAAGTCAGCGCTCTGAAAGTGCTCCCTCACTGCCCTGTTTATCCTCAGCTTTTTCTTCAGACCCTGGTTCAGATTCAAGGAGGGAATAAAAGTGACCACCCAAGACACAGGCATGAGGGCGGCCCTCTGTGATGCACCTCCTGCTTTTCAAGGATCCTTGTGTTAGTAGAAAGGCCCTGCCACTGCTGTCCTCAGACAGTACTACTGCCCACCAGTGGCTCTAATCGCACATGCTGTTTTCAAGGAACAGGTGCCTGCCTGGTACTGAGTTTAATTCATGGTTTAAAAAAAAAAACAAAAAAACTAGAGGTCCACCCCTACTCCCACTCCTGTGAGGGTGCGGAGAGCTTCCTGCGGGTCTGCGCCCGCGGGACAGTCGCGGCCC
>NDGN010358515.1:0-16682 GCA_002564285.1 Tympanoctomys barrerae
TTCCTGTATTTCGTCTTCATACTTTTCTACTGGATGGTTAAGACCAAGATAAAGCAGGACTTACTTGTTTATCTGGTACAAGGTCTCGCTACGCAGCTTGGACTCATAGTGATCCTCCTGCCTCAGCTTTCCCAGTGCTGAGATTACAAGCATGTGCCACCATGCCCAGTTTCAGTGGTCATTAGGGTGCACCTGTGGTTGGCATAGCTTGCAGTACTCAGGATCAAACCAACATCCTTTGCTTTTGCCAGGCAGGCACTGAGACAGCTGGACTATCTCCCCAGCCCAAGACATTTTTTCACATCACCAAATAGTGTATGATATTTATCACATTAAAATAAAACTTGGACATAAATTAGGTGAAGTGACTTCCTATCAGGTGAAAAAGAGACTGTGAGAGCTAACTGGTTGCCAGAAAAAAGGAGGTGCCTAAGAGAGCCCCTCCCTATGGGCACCCCAGTCCCTTGGGCAACATAGCAGCAGTGGTGACAGGCCATCACAGAAACCAAGCCCACCCCTTCCTTCTGAGCCCAAGAGACATTTACTCCTTAGTACTTAAAAGAAAAAGAAAATATAAAAAATTATTTTTCTGAACCCCGCATTTGGTCTCAGAAAGCTGTATTCTATTCTCCTTATTTGTCCCAAGCATATTTTCTATTTACTTTTTGGTCAGAGTTTAACTTGCAACCAATCAGTAGTTCCAGAAAAGCTTAGGAAGAAATTTTTCAACCCACACCTTGCAGGGCCACAAATAACCTACTCCAAGGTCCTGACCATAATTTACACTCCCTGGTACCTTATTTATTTCTTGCCAAACTCTTTGAACTGCAACTCAGCCTTGAGAGCATCTGATCTAGCCAACGGTCTGGATGGACCCTTGCTCCCTCACAGTCCCTGAAAGAAGTTCAGGACCAGCTCCTCCAGGAGATTGCGCCATCGAATCTCTAAATAGCTTCCTCCTCTCAGATCCTCCCATCATCTATCTTTGGTTTTGAGGTCATTCAAAACATCACTATGTGACCTACCAAGGGATACAGATAGACTGCTCTTGCCTTATCTCTTTAGTCCAGGAATCAATAAACTTTCTGTGAAGGGCCAGACAGTAAATATTTCAGGGTTTGTGAACCTTACAATATTATTTATAACTACTGTACTCAGCTTGGCTCTTGTTA
This sequence comes from Tympanoctomys barrerae, assembly GCA_002564285.1. Taxonomy (NCBI): domain Eukaryota; kingdom Metazoa; phylum Chordata; class Mammalia; order Rodentia; family Octodontidae; genus Tympanoctomys; species Tympanoctomys barrerae. The sequence goes on from NDGN010358515.1 coordinate 1,173, forward strand.
TGTTGAAATGGCCATAGACAGTATGTAAATGAATGAACAGGGCTGTGGTCCAGTAATGCTTTGCAGACGTAGCAGCCAGTTCCTGCTTTTAGCCTCAGGTTCAGAGTTTGCCAACTCTGCTTTGGTAAATTTACACCATATTTAAAGAGCCAGAAAGCCAATGGATGCATTTGTCCTGAGAACTCAAAGGAAATTCATTGCAAAGGTCAACAAAGCAACCAGCTTCATCACTGCCAAGTAAAGTGCAATTATCCAGGGCCTTCGAGAAAGCTCAGGGGACTAAGGGATCCCCAGCACCACATGCAGGGCTGGCCCCACCCCTGAGCTGGCTACCTAGACCTGGTGAGGTGGCACATGCCTTTAACCCCAGCACTGGGGAGGCTAAAAACAGGAGGATCACTATGAGTCTGAGCTGCGTACTAAGATCCTGTACCAAATTTGTTAACAAATAAATAAGTAACTAAATAAATAAATAAGTAGTAAAGTACAATTAGCCAAAATATTGCTGCCCAATTTGTAGATCTCTTTTGTTATTTGTCCCAATCATTTTTTCTCAGTCCCAGTTACATGAGACCACAAAATCAAAAGCAGAACCTCTTTTTCAAAGGCCTCTCTGGGACAGAACCCTGACATAAAGCTACAAAAAGAGATTCTAGAGTCCTTGAGGTGGCCTGTATCATCACTGATTTGGATAAATCCTTCAGTACCTGAAGGCTCTCCCTGGCACAATTTAAAAAACACTGATGAAGGATTTAAGAAATGGGCTCAGAGGTGGAGACCTTGAACTCTAGGCCAGACTGTGTCCAGTGTCTATGAGAACTGCAAAGATGATAGTAAATAAGAAGCAGTTTCAGGAGGAGAAAGAAGATATTGTGTCCCAAATGCTAGTTCCTGGTTTGGACCTCCTATACCAGCTGGTCCTCTCTGGTCTCTGTCCAGTATTCTCCCAATAAGTCTCATTTTCTTTTCTTTTTCGCAGAACTGGGGATTGAACGCAGGCACTTGAGCTTGCCAGGGAAGCGCTTATTCCACTGAGCTATCTCCCTGGCTCCTCATTTTCTTTTCTGCTTATGTTAGGTTTGCTATATTTCTGTTCTTTATGACCAAACAAACCCTACACAAATCAGCCAAAGAATTGTGTTTAATGACATTTCAATCTGACCAGCTTATGCTGCAAGAAATAGCGAATGAACCAAATGAATCCTGGAGTATAATTTTAACTCAAAATGGCCAAATTAATAAAAATATTTTTCATAAGATAAAACTTCAATATGTGGAAAGGAAAAGACTTCAGATTTTATACATTTTTCTAGAGCTATTTACAGGTTAATAAAGATGAATAAGAAAGTATTCAGTGCAAGGTTAAGCCAGTAATACAAAGGTGTGTAATTCATAAGATGAGATTAAAATAATGCTATGACCAGGCAAAATAAAGATTAAAGGTGCAGAAATAAGTGACTATCTACATAAGGCAAACAACTGATAACAAGGTTTTAGAGCTGGTGGTAAGGTGCCACAGATAAAAAGAAAGTAGTAAGGCCCAGAAAAATGTTCCAACTATTACTAGTTCCATTAGAAAGCACAATTAGTTCTATCTGGGGATTTGCAGAATGATCTTCAGAATTCACTGCTAGTTTTTGAAGTTGACCTAGATCAGCAGATACAAGATGTGTTTTAGAGACTTAATTGTCAGTTACTAAAAAGAGATGAGGTTAGAGCTGGCCTTTGGGGCTTGGCTCTCCCTGGGAGCCTGTACTGTGGCCTAACCTAGCCCTGTACTCAACCTAAGACTCCCATGTGGGAGTAGAGCCTATTGCACCCAGCTGATAGTGGAAAACATAAGTTGCAAATAATTTCTTCCTAGTGAGAGATTGTATGTGTTAGAGAAAGAAGATTCTGCTCAACTCCCCTGAGCAAATCCAATGAAACACAAGATAATTAAAATGGAATTGATTGAGATTCAGGGTGTGAGATCTAAACTCAGGCCTTCCAATTACTAGCTATAAATCTCAGCGATCATTTGATATTCAGTCTCTTCACCAGAGGCACAGGACTAAACCAGGGCCCAGAAAACCAGGTCTCAGAAGCTAAGTCCAACTTCCACCTGCTTTTGAAAATAAAGGTTCATTGGAACACATTCTGTTATAACTTGTATCTAGATGTTCTCTCCAAAGCCTTATGGGCTTAGAGGAGGGGCTTTTAAGAGCTTGCTGGACCTGGGGTATGTTGTACTAAATTAGTCCACTGATTGGAATTAGCATAGTTCTGAGTGGATAATGGAATCTCCACCCTGGATGTGGGTGGCATCAATCAATACCATAGGCTTGTATCCTGGATAAATTGTAAAGGGATAGAAAGAAGACAGGCTTGTGGCTACTACTGCCTCCTGCCTGCTCTGCTGCAGGCTGTTTCTCTGCTATGATGTCCATCTGCCATACCACCCTGCCTTGGAGCTAAGTGACTCTGGACTAAAACTTCCATAACCTGTAAACCAAATAAACTTTTTATCCTTTAACTTGTGGATGTTGGTTATTTTGTCTCAGCAATGAGAAAAGTAACTGAGACACATCCCCACTCACTTATTTACTGACTAAAATCACTTTTGTGCTACCATGGAAAAGTTGAGTAGTAAGTCCATTTATCTTTAAAAAAAAAACTTTAAATAGTTACTACCTGGGCTTTTATGTGAAAAATCTGACCAACTCTTATACTAGATCCTTCATGTCATCTTCCAAATTCTCTGACTTGCCCCATGTTTCTATAGACTGAGAAAATGTTCCCAATGTGTCTATATACAGGTTTGCTTATTGTGTAAGGAAAAGACCCATCTTTCTCATCCATAACAATTATTTATAAGCATTGGACTTAGGGTAGATCTTGAGATTTTCCATAGGAGAGCTCAGTCAACTATGAGGATAGAATGAATCTGTAATTTTCTTCCCATAATACATCCTGTTTCTGTTATTACCAAATGCAGTTCACATTTCCTAAATTATCAAAATTTTTAGTCCATGTTCGTTTACGCCCCTACACAAACTCAAAACTGATTCCACACTATAGGCAATCTCTCATTCTGTTTTGCTCAGTAATAGATACAACCAATCCTACCCTTATAAGATGATTTCCACTCTGGCCACCTAGAAATTGGAGATTTCTATTTTCTTCCAAGTGAATCCAATTTATAAAGAACCCAACCATAGGAAAGGTTGCCAATTTCCATTACACTTTACCAATTGTTCAAGAGAATTGCTTTATGTTGGAATTATCCTTATACACAGACTATAAGAAGATACTTTTCCATCAGGAAACAATTGTGGCAAAGAAAAAGAAATAGCGGTCACTGCCGTGACCACCATTTCTAGTGGTGGTGGAATTATGGGCTGATGATTCTGCTAGTGGGTAATTTTTGATAAGGGTCATTTGTCATTTTGAAAGGACTAGAAAGGAATTGATTGATAGCTTTAATGCATGTGACAGAGAGCATTCTCATATCAAAACTAAGTGTCTGTAATTATTAAACCATTAGGAAACCATTAATCCCTAAAATCTTCCATCTGTCATCAAACAGGCCTAATTTGGATATTTAAGGAAATTATAAAGAACGTTTCTGATGTTGCTGTTCATATTTTGCTCGTCGTATTCTTTCCTCCTGTTGTATTCAGCCAGAAACTCAACATAGTAAATTCCAGTGCAAAGTAGAATTCTCTCTCTCCTCCTGACATCTCTATCTCCATTACAAAGAAGTTTCTACATGGTCCTCTTGGGTCTTCCACCCCTCTTCAGCCAACTGTTGTCATCAAAGATCCTTATTTGGAGAGTGTGGGTCATACACCTTCCTGTGATAGGGGTAAGTTCAAAGGATTATGGTTGATACCCTACCATGACTATAAGCAGTAGGACAGGGTTACCACAGAAAAGAAATACAATTTCAGCAGCCAAAGATGTCACCACAATGATCATCATGCCAGCTTTCAAGCTGGGTGCTTCACGCCAGCTTTCAAACATGATGTTTCCAGGGATCATAGGTATGTGAATAGGAGTCAATGTTTTTCAGGTAAATGGGTAGGGGGGCATTTCGGCATGCTAGCACCAAAAAGACACCTCACAGATGTTAAAAATGTGCTAATGCTGTGTACCACCCCAACAGCTGGTGATGTCCTATGTGCTGTGACAGTCCCTTGCAAAGCAGAGATTTGGGGTTTTCTTTTGGAGTAAGCTCACTGTTTGTCTGGATTCTCTATTGTTTCTCTTCCTCTCTCCCACTACACTGCTAACTCACTTCCCTCTTTATAATACAAGCCGTTACCCAGAAGCTTCACAGTATCCAAATGCTCAATAAATAGCAGGTCATTATTCCCAGATTTAAGCCATTAGAAAGGTGATTTTTTTGTTCTTGGTCAGTATACACTTTGTACAGAACTAATGCACAACAGGGCATATGTTTCCCTGAAGTCTCTTTATGGATTATGAATATGAATCCTGGGGAATAGAATACCAGGCATCAGGAAATCTAAGGAAGATAAAGGTGAAGGTAAGACTTTGGCCTCACCTTCCCCCAGAGAGGAGGCCAGCACACAGCCACGGGTAGCTGACTCCCATCATGCCCCAGGGACCTCATGCCTCATCACAGAGTAAGCACTTTCAAAGCAGGAATTGTTCCCCCAGAGCTTTGAATGCTCAAAGTTTTCTAATAGCTTTTCTCTGACATAAACTTGTTAATATTCTCTGATCTTTGTTCCTTGACCAGGCATTCATTCCCCATACCAAGATTTAAGGACTCCATTTAAGTCCAACTCTTCAAAGTAGTAATAACCCATTTTCTCAACACTGATTTTATTTTATTATGCCTTGTGCTTTTTTAGTCCCCTCTTTACTTTATTATCCTAAATATATTATTTGAGCGTTAAGTGCACTAGTCACTCAGGGAAACATAATGTTCAAATGTAAAGATCCCAGCTGGATTGAAACTTTGTGCTTGGGAAGAAAAATATTTTCGTTCCAAAAGGACTTAAAAACTCAAAGGTTTTGTGATAAGCACATGGGGAGGTTGGCTTTCTAAAATCTTAATATATTCTCTGCTATTCAAAAAGTTTTCAAATACACATGAATAAAACATTGATTGCTTATGCGACCTATGCTCACATGTCCAGGCCAAAAGTCACTGGGAAGTCTCTGAGGTTACGGAAGCCCACAGAGCTCCAGGCCACCAGGCTCTGCAGGACCTTTCAGGAGGAGGCTGGTTATTCCCTCAAGCCTCAATTTTGAGGCTATTTTATACCTACTGCTGGGGGAGGGCTCTATGAAAACTATAACCTCTGCCTTAACCTAGCCTTCAATTTGTGTCCGTAGGAGCATACAAAATGCTACAAAATGGTAGCATGTTTCTTTGCACAATGTTTTTATTGTGTGAGCTTAGATCTTTGTATTTTATTTTAGGATTTTTCTGCATTTAGATTGCAGAGTTCCTCAGAGGGCTGTTCTTAGAACCTCATTGCCTTGAGTAGGCTTTACGAGGCCACACTGTGACTGACAACCTTCCTAAGGCCCTCCACAAACATGGCTGGTGTGCCTTCGAGACACCCAGAACTTACAATGATTTGGCTTGGTACTTCTACTCTGTCTGCACAATGGGATTTAAAATTTTCAAGCTTTAAGTTGAATTTCTGACAAAAATGGAATAACAGGGTGATTTACCCTGCCACCTACACCAACTGTAAAATGGACAAAAAATAAGAAGTAACAGTTTGGAGAACACTGGATATCAGACAATGAAAGAAAGTTATTTCTGAGAGAAGGAAAAATGGGATTAATGCTATAAGTGCTCCAAGTAATTGCTTTGGGGACTTCAGGGCCACAGCACTGGGTGAGGATATCAGAGAGAACCTGGAAGACTCACTAATTTGAGAAGACAGCTGAAAATCCAGAGAAATCAAGGCAGTGGGAATTCATAGTATAGAATACCTGGAAAGAGAGAGCTTTCCAGAGAGAACCCTGGATATTTCAAAATCTGCTTCATGTGACTCGCTGGATATTGATAAGCACCATGTGCGTACAAAAATATGCTGAAGACGCAAAGGAGTCCCTTGAGAGGGCTAGAGATGGAGCTGGATGCTAGAGATGAGGCATGCAAAAGGCAGAAAAATATTTCCCCTAACAAAGAAAAGAACTCATCAAAACTGACCTACAATGAAAACAGATTAAACAGAATTATCAAAGAAATTATGACAGTTACTATACTAGTTCACAGGTTCAAATGTTACTTGGAAACATGGAAGACCATTTTTAAGAATCACAGTGGAACTTTTATTTATTTATTTATTTATTTATTTAATTTTTTGTGGTACCAGGAATTGAACTCAGGGCCTTGAGCTTGCCAGGGAAGCACTTATTCCACTGAGCCATCTCCCCGGCCCAACAGTGGAACTTTTAGAGATTAAAACTACAATATCCAAAATGAATACATGATGAATGAGATTAATAGCAGATTAAAGATTGTGAAGAAAATTAGTGAACTTGGGGGTATGGCAGAATCTATACAAAATAGAAAACAGGGAGAACAAAGAATTTGTTAAAATTTAACAAAGCATCAGTGATCAGAGGAAAAGTTCAAGTGACCTAATTTATATGGAACTGGAGGTTAAGAAAGAGAAGAGGAAATAAAAGAAGCATTTTTAAAACTAGTGATTAAAATTATTCAAATGATGCAAATTAAACCTATAGGTCCAGGAATCTCAAAAAAAAAATCCCAATTACAAAAGCTATGGGGAAAACTGCACCAAGTTATAATCCTAAAATCAGTGATAAAGATAAAATTTGAAAATCCTCTAATAGAAAGAAGTTAATATAAAAGATGAAACTGTACAAGAGATTTAAGAGAAATACAAGCAAATAGCTGGTACTAGAGGAATATCTTTAAGTGACTAAAATTTTAAAATTCAACAAAAAGTACTTTATAAGAAAAAGCGAAGCAATTTTAAAGACAAGGAAATGCTGGGCAAATATATAACCAAAAAAAACATACTGTGATCAATGTTACAGGAAGACAGAAAATTATACCAGTTGGAAATATGAATTTATACTAAAAAATGATGAGCATTAGAAATGGAAACTTCCTGGGAATAGGTAGAAGATATCTTGCTTGTTTTACTTTACAAATAATTGAGAGCTTAAACAAAAATAATAATGTATTGTGTTTTCATTCTCTGAAAAAATGAATTGTTTTTCAATATATTTGGGACAGGATCTCACTACACAGCTCAGACTCATAGTGATCCTCCTATTTTCAGTTTCCCCAGTGCTGAGATTACAGGCTTGTGGCATCATGCCCGGACACCGTGGCCAGCTCCTCAGTGTGCCCGTTGAGGGCGGGGGAACAGAGCCAGCATGGCATGTGGTGCCAGGGATTGAACCCCAGTCCTTGAGCTTGCAAGCAGATGCTTACTCCACTGAGCTATCTGGCCGGACCCATTCTCTCACAAATGAAAGTAGAAATTAAAAAACAGGATGTTAATCTAAAAAACTCCAATATCTTTCAATTTCACATTCTGGTTTTTTACACTTTGATAATAGAACCTCATCTTGTCTTTATATCATGACTTCATAGTGCTATAATAATGGCATACTTTTAAATGGTGTACACTGTGATTACCCATTAATGTCCCTGGGGAAAGCTAAAATATAGAACAAAGTGGCAAAAGTTCAGGAAGGGAAAAACAGAAGCAAACTATTGCTACCTTCTTAAATTATATGTAAAGTAACATGCTATCATTTGATTATAAACCATATGTTAAACTACATACAACTACCAATAAAACTAAAATAAATAAGTTAATAAGACAATAGAAAAGACAGAACAGTAAAAAAAAAAACCATTTGGCTAAGTCAAAAGGAGGCAGGTAAAAAAGAAAAACTAAACAGAAAAAAACTGAAGCAAATAGGGAAAAAAGATAGCAAAATGATAAACTTAAATCTAATCATATTGCAAACTAATCTTGTGAATTCCTATACATTTGGATATCTTGCATTAAATGTGTTTCTATAGTAAGCACTGACTGGTACACAGCCCTATAAAAGTAAGTGGCCTTATTTCATACATAAATAAATGTAAATAGTCTATTCCAATCAAAAGATAAAATTATCACATTGGATTTAAAAAATAATCAGCTATATACTTTGTATAAATAACAAAATGCCTTAAATATTCACATACCAAAACATTAAAAACAAAACAAAATAAAAGTTATATATTAACATAATTCTAATTAAAAGAGAGCTAGAGTTTGAACTGGGCACCTTGTGCTTGCCAGGCAGGCACTTAGATCCCTGAGCTATCTCCTCAGCCTGGGCTGCCTATTTTCTTTTCTATTCATATCCCTGCTCACATCTGGTTTCCTTTCACCCAGGTGCATGGATAGCTAGAATGCACTTTTTTCTCTTCTTTTAACTCACTCTACTCTACTGCCTCTGGTGAAAGAAAAAATACAAAGAACATCCGTTGAGATTCCCAAAATTTCTTCTTAGTAGTTATCACGAAGGGTGCATGTGTATCCTCACTGTTTATTTGTTTGATGAAGTCTTGTTATGTAGTCCAGACTGGCTTCAAACTCAAAACCCTCCTGCCTCAGGTTCCCAAATCCTGGGATTATAGTTTCTCAACCCCAGGCCTGGGGGCAAAAAACTATAATCCCTTGTATCATCACTTTTGTTTAGCAGTCATTAAGAAGAATGTTAACCTCATCAGAGCAGGAGCGAGAGCCAGAGCCAGAGCCAGAGCCAGAGCAAGCGAGCGAGCGAGCGAGCGAGAGAGAGAGAGAGAGAGAGAGAGAGAGAGAGAATGGCATTACTAATATCAAAGTAAATTTACAGCAAAGATGAAGAAAGAAATTTCCTCATGATAGAGGGATCAACTCATCGAGAGACTATAACAATCTTAAATATGTTTGCCCATAATAACTAAGATTTCAGATATAAGACACAAAACTTAATAGAACTCCAAGGAGTAATAATGCAGACAATGTCCACAAAAATTGAGAGAAAAGCAATTTCTGCTTAGGCTATAGAAGATCTGAACAACATATCAACCAACTTGACCTGGCTGACATTTATAAAACACTCCACCAAATGACAGAATAGATATTCTTTTCAAAAGAACACGGAACATTTCCTAATACACTCAGTCATGGGACAAATCTCATCACATTTAAGATGCCAAGTTATCCAAAATACATTCTCTGGCAAATGAAATTGGAAATAAAAAAAAAGATTGATAATCTAAAAAATTTCCAGTACCTTTCAATTTTGCATTCTGTTTTTTATACTTTGATGATAGAGCCTCATCTTGTCTTTATATAATGGCCTCGTAGTGCTGTAATAATAGCACACTTTTAGATAGTGCTCACCCTGTGGTTACACTTTAATGTCCATAAGGGTCTGTGACAGTTAACTGTGTCAATTTGAGTAAGAAACACCCAACTAAATTGGATCAACATCTCTCTGGATGTGGAAGGCCCACCCCAGGGTGGCTTGTCACCAGAATGGTATCAAGGGGAAATGGAGCATGAAGGTCTGCCTGTTTCTTTGGAAGACTCCAGGCTTAACCTTCACTCTGGACCTCACCCCCTGGCTTCCCGCTCAGACCTTTCAGCCTCCAGCGCTGATCCTTCAGCCTCCTGATATGTACTTGCGTGGGACACTACAGAGGGTGTCAGGCCTTCAAGTGGCTCTTGCAGATCTCCAGCATGCAGACTGATCCGTGCTCTCCCACATCTGCCTCTGTGGGTGGATATTATTTGGAAACTTTGTAAATTCTTATATATTTGTATATGTTCTTTTTAAAAAAATTCTTATGTATATGTATATCTTGCCTTGAATCTGTTTCTCCAGTAAGCACTGATACACAGCCCCATAAAGCACATGGTCTTATTCTCATTTTGTAGGTAGAGAATATAAACCATTGAGCGATAAAGGAATTTGTCTCAGGTCGCAGAACCAGGAAGGTAGCTGACCTCACTGGGGCAGTCTGGGCTCATAGTCTCTGTCCTTGGGCTTTGTTCTCCTGCCTCTCAATTCCATGTCTTACCACTGGTTGTTTCAAAGACAGCACCTACTCCCCTCACTTTGGGTCTTTGTTCAGGTTCTTTCCTTCCTCAGGTGTGTAGATGCATGTTCCCTGCTTTCTCCTCCCAGTCCAACAAAGGCTCCTCTTGCCTCTTCTGTTCGGGCGTAGCTAAATACCCAGATAAAAAGCTGCCTCATTTTCATTCCAGGAGAGATCTTTGCTTACCACAGGAAGAGGATGGAATAATTCCTCTCCTGAAGAATTTGTATAAATAGCCAAGATTTTTTTTATCTACTAAGAATTGCATCCAGAGCTTTTGCACTGGCTGAGATCCTCAGCTGTTTTTAGTTTTTATTTCTCATTTTGTAGGTAGAGAACATAAACTATTGAGCAATAAGGGAATTTGCCTCAGGTCACAGAACAAAGTCTCACTAAGTTGCCCAGGCTGGGCTCAAATTGGAATGTCTTGCCTCAACTTCTCAGTGTGGTGGAATTATATGGTGTGCCACAATGTCTGGCCTCTTTGGCATTTTCTGTGATAAAACAAGAGAGTTGGATCCATGATAGAAAAAGAGTCCATTGGAAGAAAAACAGATGGGTGAATGCTGGTTCTCTAATTTTAAAAATTAATAACAAAATTAAAATAGAGAGGTTGACACAACTAGTGTTTATTTCTTTTCCATATTTGTTTTATTTTCCACTGGCATGTAATAATTGCACATATTTATGGGATATTGTGTGGTATTTCCATGCATGCATACGTTGGGCAATGATCAAGTTAGGATAATTAAGGCAACCATCACCTCAAAATTTATCATTTATGGTGAAAACATTCAAAATTCTCTCTTTCAGCCCTATTTAAATATAATAATAGTGTTTACTATAATCACTTTTCTGTGCAGTAAAACAATGAAACTTATGCTTCCCACCCAACTCTAATTTTGACCCATTGACCAAACTGTTTTTGTCCTTCATTCCCTGGACCTTCCATGATCTCTACTACCTACATTGTATTTTTCTCCGAGATCAGCTTTTTTAGATTCCACAAATGAATGAGATGATGTAGCACTTGTCTTTGTGGGTCTAGATTATTTCACTTAGCATAATGTCCTCCAAATTCATCTATACTATTGCAAATAATGGGATAGCATTCTTCTCTTAGCTGAGCAGTATTTTATCCTGTACACATTCCATATTTTCTCTACCATTTATCTGTTAAGGAACATTTAGTTTGATTCCACCACTACCAGTAGTGTAAGACAGTTTTTTTGATAAACAATGATGGGAAAACTGTATATCCATATGCAGAAGAAACAAACTAGACCCCTACCAGGAACTATACGGTGCCTACATAATTCCTTTTCCCACCAGATGAAGCTATTCCTTAGTCTTGCCCATGATTACTTCCTGGACAGGTGTGCCAGAGAAATCTCTGGCTGGCCTGCCCTCTGCTTCAGAAGCAGGTTCACTCTGAGCCCCACTCTGCCTGGTGCTCATGTGTACAATCAATCCAGGCTGGGACTGCGCACTCTCCCTAGATCCTCTCCTGTTTTCCTGAATTCCCGACAATCTGTAGTCGGACGCACTCACACATACTCTCATTAGCAGACTGCCCCTTTTGACACTCAACATGTCACAAAGTGGCCTTTGCATAATGAAAACCTCATCATTTTACTTGCTGCTTAATACTCTGTAATACAATTAAATCCAGAATATTGTACTTGGCCTACAGGGCTATATGTGGCCTGGCCCGTCTGCCTCTCAGCTCCAACTCCGTGCATGATCAGCAGCCTTCTGAATCCCACGCAGGCCTCCCTCAACCCCACCTGCAGACCCCCTTTCCTTGTTAATTCCCACACCATCTGTAGATTTCAGTTAAGTTCTCTCTTTCTTGTGAAAGTCACCCCGACCCGCTCAGTGAGTCAATTTCCCCATCACCACTTCCGCCCCTGTCAATATTACAGTTTGCTCTGTTTTGCTTGCTTGTGTTTAGTTAGTGTTGATCTACTTCACTGGACCCTAATGTTCTGGAAGGCAAACACCCAGTCCCCTGTATCCCCAGCACCTCATTTACAATCCATCCTCAAAAGGCCCTCATACAACAAATGAACAAATGAGCTGGGTAAGCCAGGTATAAAAGGGATGACACAGACTATGTAATGAGATTTCATCTTTCACTGGACAGTGTTTTCTCTACCCCAGGATGACGCTGCCTGAGTCCCAAGAACTAAAAGCTAAAGGGTGCATTTTCCTAGCTCAGCTCTTGGAGAGGCTCGATCCTTAATGCATTTTATCATCATTCCTTTTCACAATTGTTCTTTACCCCCTTGCGCGATGTCCGCCAGTGCTGCATTGACGCTTCGCAGGGATGGTCTTACGTCTGCCTCTGCAGTAACTACCTCTGCAGAGCTCATCCTCCTGCAGCTCAAGGGTTATGCACAGGAAATTGGGTTGATAGAATTACTGATGAGTGACAGCGCACAAGTGAGTAAAGTGGTCATTCCAAACAAATGTACGTAGAGTTAGGATTTGGAAGAAGCTGATGCTAGCTTGATTTATATTTCTCTTACATCAAAGAAAATAGGGAGTTTCATTCATTGAATTATATCACTCTGAAAGAATAACAGATTGTAAGCCAAATAGATCTCAGGTGAACTATTCTCTGCTTTGATTCATAATCAGACTCTGGAGGATACGGTCCTCTAATCCTATAAACTTCTCTACCCTGATGTTTGGTCATGTTTGTTCCTCTAGTTACAGTAGCTATCAGTGTTATGGGCAATAATACTAGGTAAACTTGAGACATTTTCTGGGAAAATGATGCACCTTGAGACCATAACATTAAGTGAAACAAATCAGATACCCAAGCTTAGATATGGCATGGTTTCTCACATAATAGCCAAGTCCAATAAACAGCCTGTGTACCCATCAATAGATGATTGGATAAAGAGAATGTGGTATCAAAATATAATGTAATGCTACGTGGCTATAAAGAAAGACAAATTTAAGACATTTGCAGGAAAATGGTTGCATCTGAAAGATATAATTTTGCGTGAAATAAATCAGACACAAAAATCTGAATACTATACAGTATCTCTCATCTGTGTAAGGCAAAGTACAAATAAAAAGAAAAATTAAGGGAAAAATAGAGTAAGACAAAGAGACAGATCTTTCATGGATGTGAAAGAGAACAAGGGCAAGTGGGGAAAGAGAGGAAGAGGAAACGTATGGAGTGAAGATGAGCCAGATACAGGGTCCTAATAATCTCAATGAATGTGGGCACTATATGTCATAAACATGAACTGAGATTAATAATATCAACAAAAATGAAAAGGGGAAAAGAGGAAATTGAGGCAGAGGGAGGGAAGGAGACTAAAATCACCAAACTTTATTATGTACATTTTGCCAGGGATAGCTCAGTGGCATAAGCACCTGCCTGGCAAGCATAAGGTCCTGAGTTCGATCCCTGGTACCTAAAACAAAGAAGTTACTTACTATGTACATGTATCCACTCCAAAAGAGGACTGTAAAATGCATTACTGTACTGATATATATTATACCAATATATATAATACATACTATACATGTGCACACATATGTGAGAGTGTGAAATAAAAGATAATAGGAAGTGGGGAGATTTATTTTTAATGGGAAGAGAAAAAAGAAAAAGAGGCAGCATGAGGGAGAAGAAAAATAAGAGATGGAAATAAATTTATGGAAAATAAAAAGAAAAATAAGAGATGGAAAAAATAATTGAAGAAACAGAATTTTTGCAAATGGAAAGGCAATCAAGACTTAGAAGGAACTGGCAAGGAAGGGAGGGGCAGGGGACCAAAAATCGACATGTGTTACATAAATGTACCAATTCTCCACAGTAAATGTATTATAATATACTGAAAACATGTACTAAGAAAAATTTAGAAAACAAACACAAAAAAGAAACCTAGTAATAAAATATAAAGTGCTACTATATTATACATCTAATTACATGGACATGAACTGCAAAGTGCATTATAACACCATCTCCTAGGACCTGGGCTTTTTATGTTTTGTTTTTACTTTTTTAACCTAAAGAATTAATTTACTGTAGCATCCCTAACTACAGCAAATGATCCTTATCTGTAAATAAGTGTCATTAGAACCTGTTTTCTTTTGAGGTGACTAATCCCTAAACTTCAGTGTCAGACCATAGAAAGGCTGAACTCTGTTGATTCAAAAGGCATTTTATTCCAAGGACTGGGTCACGTAAATGTGTTTATTTCTATACTTGATGCAGAAAAATTAGTAAATTTTCTTCTCTTTTTTTAATGTATTTGGTACAGGGTCTTTCTATGCAGCTCAGACTCAGTGATCCTCCTAGTTTCAGCCTCCCCAGTGATAAGATTATAGGCGTGGCCACCATGCCCAGTGTCTGCGGCCAGCTTCCTGTGCCTGAGGGCAGGGCTGGCATGGCAGGTGGTACCAGGGAAAAATTAGTATATTGCTACTGCAGTAATGGGACTCACTGTACACAAAAATGTCATAATTCAGTTAGGAAACCATAAAATATGCATGGGTTAGTGTTTCTCAGAAATTTTGGGCCTTGTTGTTCCAGGTAAGCCCAGAGTCAGCCTAGCACCACCTCTTCCAAAGTAAGTGGCCTTTAAATTTTTGATTTTCCAAATGTCTAGTTTAGTAGAGATATGCTCATTGAAATTGTTGTTGGTCAAATGGTGAATCTGATTCTGCCTGATTTACTAAATAAAAGTGCCAAGCTTCCTAGCAGATACTAGGGAGCCTAGAAAATCAAAGGTGGAGAGTGGCTGGAGCTTACGGAGAGTGTTCCAGGACATGCAGCAACTGGGGCCCAGTAACTTTCTCCTAAGTCACTCCTAAAGAGAGTTGGGGTGCCTCAGCCCCCACCATCTTTGCATATCAGTGAATCCTCCTGAAGTTTCATTCCTGGGCAGTTGCTGGATGGGCCTTTCTGAGAAGGGCCCTCTGCCTCTCCTCGCAGGGATCAGGTCTGGGGGTGCGGCTTTCAGTGATCTATGTCAACCCTAGGCAAGCTGATTCTGTCTCACCACCCTCCCGACCATGAAATTGAGACAATCAGTACCTGCCCTTTCTAACATGTGCCCCCAATTTGTAAGCATCTTGTAAGAACTGATTACTTATAAAGGTATGGGGATGACAGGGTCTTTAGATTCTCACAGAACTATGTGTGTGCTTCTCTCTCCAAAATCCATCAGTTCTATTTCCACCATGATTTTCCCATTTCCAATCTCCTAACTTTGGGAAAATCGTCATCTTTCTCAGAACCACTGTCTTTCCACCTGTAAAACTGGTATAAAGTTGGTAAGTAGTTCAGCAGATATAGTGTGACTATGTGAGCATAAAAAACAGAACAGTCGGGGCCGGGGAGATAGCTCAGTAGAATAAGTGCTTGCCTGGCAAGCGCAAGGGCCTGAGTT
>NDGN010358592.1:0-11548 GCA_002564285.1 Tympanoctomys barrerae
TATCTGGTCCTTCTTAACTAGCTAACAATTTCTCTACTTTATCTTTTCAAAACGTCAACTCCAGGGTCTATGGAGATAGCACAGTGGTCTAAGCATCTGCCTGGCAAAATAAGGGACCCAGGTTTGATCCCCAGTACCATGCAGTGCTGGTCCCAACACCCTGGGTACACTGTGCCCTCCACCAAAACCAGGCATGGTTGGGCATACCTATAATACCAGCTCTGGGGAGGTGGAACAGGAGGATCACTACAAGTTTGAGCTGCATTGGGAGATACTGTACCAAGTAAATAAATAAATAATTTTTTTAAAAAGCTCTATTTCACTGACCTGTACATTTGTCTCTATTTTACTTATTTTTGCTCTGAGTTTTATTTCCTTGCTTTTATTAATTTTGAATATGGCTTTTCCTTGCTTTTGTAGGTCATCGAGATGTATCACTAGGTTTTTTTACTTGAAGTTTTTCTAATTCTCCTCCTTTTTATTAGCATTTATTGCTATAAATGTTCCTGTTATGCTGGTACTGTGTATGCTCCATCCAATATATTTTGCTATACATTGTGTTTCTATTTTTATTTGTTGCAGGAAATTTTAAATTTTTTCTTTGTATTATTGGGGATAAAATCCAGAATTTGGCACATGCTCCATGCTAGACAAATGCTTATAACTGAGTTAACTCCCTAGGTATTAATTTTCTTCTTGATTGCCTCAATAGCCCAGTGTTTATTCAGTAGCACAATGCTAAGTCTTTATGAATTTGTATAGTTTCTAAAGTTCTGTTTATTTTTAGTTGTATGCCACTGCAAAAAGGATATTTCAGTTGTTTGAATATGTGAGATGTGTTCTGTGGCCTAAGTGTGGCCTATTCTATACAATATTCTTTGTACTGAAGAAAAGAATGGATATTCTGCAGCTGTTGGATGAAATATTCTGCAAATGCTTGTTCAGTTCATTTGACCTATGATATAATTAACTCTGATGTTTCCTTGTTAAGTATTTTGTCTGAATAATGTTCCATTGAAGAAAATGATGTGTTGAAATTTCTTACTGTTACTATATTGGAACTTCTCTTTCCCTGCACATCCAATAGTATCTATTTATAAAATTGGATGCTCTGATATCAAGTATGGTTGTAATATTATAGCTTCTTATTGAATAATATATAGATCACCACGTAAGGGGATTGTCCTTGTGTCTGTTTTACAGGTACTTTCACCAGTCCAATTTTGCCTTATACAGTATTCCATCTCACTCAGGATTCCACTAATGTGCAATAACTTTTTTCATCCTTTCAGTTTCAGTCGCTGTGTGTTTTTACTAGTGAAGTGGCATTGTATTGATTCTCATTTTAGCATCCATTCCACCAACCTGTATCTTTTAATTAGAACTTTTAGTGCATTAACATATAAGATGATTACTAATAAGTAAGGCTTTACTTATAATTTTGTTAAATTTGTTTTGTTATTTTTTGCAAGTTTGTTTTATTAATCTAGTGTCTTTCTTTGTGGTTTATTGTGTTGATGAGCTTTTCTTACTTGCTATTGTTTTTTGTGTCTACTTTGTCAGTAGGCTGTATAGGTTTATATGTTTTTAGGACAGTATATGTATTTCTCTTGTTTCTGGATATAGGATTTCTTAAGCGTCTTACATAAAACCAGTTTTGGCTTATCTTGAAAAGTCTTTATGTATCATTTATTTCTGAAGGGTGGTATTGCTGAATATAGTGTCCTTGGTTGGCAGTTATTTTCTTTCAGAACTTGGAGTAAGTCATTTAATTCCCTCCTGGGCTACCAGGCTTCTTTTGAGATCCTGCCATTAATCTAATGGAGGGTCTCTAAATGTGACTTGGGGCTTTTCTGTTGAAGTTTTTAGAATATTCTTTTTGTTTTATACTTTTGGGAGTTGGGCTATAATATGCTGGGGTAAAGATCTTTTCTGGTCATGTCTATTTAGGATCTTATGTATCTCCTATACCTGCATCTCCTATATCTTCAGCTACAATTTTATTAGTTTTCATTTATTATCATTAATTAAGTTTACTAGAACAGTTTAGGTACACATAAAAGTCACATTTGTCATCTGGAACTGCACCTATATGTGATATATGCCAATTCTTATTTTTTCCTCACTTCCCTCACTTCTGCCACTCTTCACCTTCTTATTTACAAAAGCTTTGCTTCCATTTTATTTTTATGATTTCATTTTTTCTCTTTCTTCCTTTTCCCTTCCCCCTTTCTTTTGCCCCTCTCTATTTAAATGTGCTTTTCCTATTTTGCAATATCCATTACACTTTGATCCTTATTTACACTTTCAATTTCTCACAGTAGAGAAAAATGTAATATTTATACACGCATGTAAAATTTATATCAATTAAGAGTATAGTCCCTAGGTGCAACTATCCACCTATAAATGACTCAAGTTTATCCTTCTTTATCTCTCAATAGTCCTCCATTTAATTTTTTAAAAACCCTATATTCTTCATCCATTGATTGGTTAATGGGCATTTGGGTTGGTTCCAGTATTTACGTGTTACAAATTCTGCTCCTATGAGCATGGGGTATATCACTGTGGTGTGATGCTTTTGATTTTTTTTTTCAGAATGATACCAAAAATCTAGATAGCTGGGTCAAATGGGACCTATACTCCTAGTTTTCTGAGAAATATCCATCTGTATTTCCACAGTGGGTGCACCAGTCTACACTCCCACCAACAGTACAGAAGTGTTCCTTTTTTCCTATAGCCCTGCCTGCATTTGTCAATGGTTGATTTCTTGATAGCAATTGTTTTTAAAGTGAGATGAAATCTCAATGTTGTTTTATTTTTCATTTCTTGAAAGATCAGTGCTATGGGACTTTTTTTCATATATTTACTTGACATTTGTATTTCTTCATCTGAGAAGGGTGTATTCATCTCAGATGTCCATTTCTTGATTGGGTCTTTGAATTGAGGGATCTGAATCTTCTCAGTTCTTTATATATTCTACATCTATACATCCTTTGTATGAGGGACAATTAGATACAAATTTTTCCCACTTTGTAAGTTTTTTTTTTCATGCTGTTGGTGATTTATTTTGATGTGTTGTGCAGTCTTTGATTTTTATCTCATTGCTCTGCTTCAGTTACTTTGACTTTGCTATGCTTGACAACACCTTTATGCTTCTGCTTCAGTTCCTTTTGTCAGTAAGCTCCAGCTTCATTGCCCTATGGTCAGATACTATTCATGGGATAATTTCAAATCCTTTTCATTTACTTAACCATGTTCTATGGGATAGTATGTGGTATATTTTGGATAATGTCTCATGCGCAGGTGAGAAAAATTATATTCTAATGTTTTCAAATGGAACATTCTGTAAACATATACTAAGTCCATTTGTTTACACATTTGCTTCAGTTTACTGACATCACTTTGTTGATTTATTTTGTCTAGTTGATTGATCTATTTGTGACAGTGGGGTATTAATGTCCCCCATTACAATTGCATTAGTGCTTATTTGATCTTTCATGTCAATTAATATTTGTTTTATATAGTTGGGTGCTCCTATATTTGATGCATATATATTTATGACTGTTATCTCTTTCTCTTGGATTGTTCCCTTAACAAGTATGTAGTGACCTTCATTGTCTCTTTTGCTCAGCTTTGGCTTAAAGTCTATATTGTCTGCAAATACAGTAGCTACCTCTCCTTGTTTCAGATTGTTGTGTTCAGTACTGTTCTCATCCTTTGACTTTCAGCCTACGAATTTCTTTTGCAGTTAAATGAGTTTTCTATATGCAGTAAATTTTTGGTTCTCTTTTTGATCCATTATTCCAGTCTATTTCTTTTGATTGGTGAATTGAGGCTGTTTACAATGATGATTATAATTGATATTTACTGGCTTATCCTTGTCATTTTATTTTCTTATTGTTGCTTCTCTATCTTGCTCCTGTTTGTTTGCTCTGCCTAGTCACTTCCTTCTCTTGATGTTCTTGGGATTATAGTCTTCATTACCTCTTTATAAAATATGCTTCTGAACATTTTGTAGAGCTGAATTGGGATCATGAATTTCTTCTATTGTTCTTTGTCATTTAAGTATCTTATTTCACCATCTATTTTGGAAGATGGTAGTGCAAGTTGCATCAATATGGGTTGGAGGTTATTCTCTCTCAAGACATATAATACTTCACTCCAAGCTCTCCTTGACTTAAGGATTTGCATTGCAAAGTCTGCTGTTGTAGGTGATTTGTTTCTTTTCTATACCAGCGTTTAATCTCTCCTTGTTCTGCATTTTTGAAATCTTGATAATTATATGCCTTGGTGTAGACTTATTTTGGTAATGTCTAATTGGTATTCTCCATGCCTCATTTATCTGTATGTTAAATTATTATTCCTTATTTGTGGAGTTTTCTGGCACTACTTCTGTGAACAGGTTCTTTGACATCATTTGCAATGACTCCTACGTTTTTATTGACTCTGGTTGTTCCTGTCCTTCTTCACATCATCTTTCAAGGGTTGCTTTCTTCTTTGTGGTCCCTGGCTATTTTGAAGAGGTATTTCTTTTCATGTTTGCTAATCACATTCCTGTCTTCTAGGTCTCATATCTTGTCTTCATTTTCATTCATTCAGTTTTGCATATGTTCAGTGGAATTTTTAATTTTCTAGATATCTGTGTGAATCTGTTTATGGATTCTGTTACTTTCCTATATTGAGAATTCATGGTTTTCATCATTTGCCTATGATCCTCTATGGTTTTATTTATGTATAGTCTGCATTCATTGAGCAAATGTTTTATTATAGCAGATCTTTTATTATAATCTTTTAGTGTGGTTTATTACAGCTAATATTTTATTATACATATTATAGAGAAAATATTTTATTATTGTATTTTATTATATATGCCATCTCCTTTTTTAACCTTAGATATTATTTCTGATTGGATTTTCTATACAGCCTTATTCACTTGATATTTTACTTATGTTGCTGTCATTTCAGAAAATTCAAGTGAGTGGGTTCTGATTTCTTTATTTGATTTTTCCCTGGATTTGTCCTGTCTGGGCTGGAGATCTGGAATTGCATTTTGCTTCTACATCCTGTCATTTTGTTATTTTTTATCTCAATTAATTTTCTGTTATTAGGTATTGCATCTCATGCTCTTTTTCTTCCTTTTTGAGTGTCTTTAAAGTACAAAATTTTTTTTGGAAGTTTCTCTCAGATCCAAATGTCTCACAGGCTGATTTTATGTTTTTTTCCTGACTGGGACATTTTTACAGACCTATATCCAAGTTCAGATATTTTTTCTTCAATCTGAATGATCTGTTGTTAAGGTTTGCAACTGCATTTTATCATCTGAGTGTATTTCTTGGAGATGTCATGGATTTGGTGGTGGTGTCCTGGGAACCATATTGTAGCTTCCCTATAAGTTTTCCTTTGATTAATTTTGTTCTTCACTTCAACTTTAAGTACTGCATTCCTCAGCAAGGTCAGAAACACACAGTTTTTCGTGGAAGTCATTCAGGCATGGGTATGTCCTAATAGCTCAGATAGGTTTGTTCCACGCAGCAGCAGCATGGGACCCCACTGTGTGGCCACTCGAGCAATGAGACACTGGAACCAGTCAGTGATGGATGTTCTTTTGACTTTTCCAGTGAGCTCTGCTGCCAGCAAGGCCTTGGGTTCTCAGCCTCAACATTAGTAGGGGACCTAAAGCATCCGCTTCCTTCATAATGGCCAGTGACAGTGAGTCCACACTCTGTGGAAAGATGCAAAGACAGATATGCAGCATCTTCTCTTTGGCTTTTGCTCTGGCAGTGCCAGAGCTGCTGCCAGCACCAACAGTGGTATTTACTCAGACAACGTTCATAGGCAAAAGTGTTTTCAGTAAAAATCACAGCATTCACCCCCAGTTTACATGAAGAATGGGGAGATGGCAGCAGAAACCACATCACCCACTATGCAGCACCACTCTCAGAAGCTTTGTGAGCTTACGAGTACAGCTTTTCATGAAAGAGTGTTGGTGGCAGAGAAGTGTTGCCATTTGTGTTCAATCCTGGAACTCTTGTACATCTACACACATACATGAACACATCCTAGGTCTCAGAGAAAAGTACCCTAGCCTCTCAGTTTTTTTTTTATTTTTTTAGCCTCTCAGTTTTAAGGAAGCACCTGCCATTCCCTTTTGCTGAAATACTTGTATCCTACAATGTTGGACACCAGCCAGATGTGAGTGCTAGACTCACAGTTTCTCTCCTAGGGTAAGTGCATCCCATAATGCTGCTACTTTATATGCTAGTCTGACAATATATCTGTAATCCTAGAGAGGGGAATCTGAGCCCAGAGCAGTATGAATTCAGACAATAGTTCTCTTTTCAAGACAGTGACTACAGACAGCCTCTAGGCTTTTAAGGTTGGTAAGAAGACAATGGGAATCCTCTCTTCATAGCAAAGCTGTTCTGTAGCCTCTAAGTGTGACTTTCTTCCTTTCCCTTTCCTTTCCAAAAGGAAGTCTGCCTTCCATGCCTTGGTGGGAAGCATGTGAGCAGTTGCTGAAATCCTCTGTGCCTCTTTCTATGCTTTTCTCTCAGGTCTCTAAATTGTGCAAGATACCAATCTCTCCTTTGCTGAGCACCAGCATTTTTCCCACACTCACTCACTTCCAAATGGAGCTATTCACTTGTTACTTCTTCTCTTCTTTGTGGAATTCCCAAAGAAAGGGAATGCTGGACATCTCTAATTGACATCCTTGAAATCCCAGACCTAAGAGAGTCTTCAGAATATATTTACTTTCTCTCAGCTGGATCTTTATTTAAGTAGTAGCATTTATCATTTCACCACTTTTGAATTGTTGAATAGAGGACTTTATACTTACATGCAGAGATCAAAATTTCAACACAAATTGAGGTCTCTAACTTTGTTTCATGTTCAAAGCTAGGCACAAGGAACACTTTGAAGAAAGGCGACACTCTGTCAGTCAAAGACATGTTATAGTACATCATTTTTATATAATGTTGCACTGTATGACACTTGAATTTACAATTTCAACCCTTGTGACATGGAAGGAGCAGACACGAATTTTCTTTTTCATTTATCTTGTGTTAAAAATACCTAACTCAAATAAGAAGCACTCTGCTTCTGCATTTCACATTTTTTAAATGACAAAGAAGCAATAACAGCAGAACTGTTGTAGGGGAGCATGCTAAGAAATTAATTAACCTTTAAATACTGTGATCATGAACATTAATGGCTATTAAGGAGTCATAAAAGCTCAGAGCCTCATAAGTCTTGAAGTTATCATGAAAATTTATACCCCGAAATACTCAAGTCTCTCTGAACTCTTTAATTTGTAAAGGTCCGATGTGTTGTAACTCCTCCTTTGCTACCAGTCACTGACATTTTCATTGTGATGGTTTTTATTTCCATTAATGGGTTCATTCTAAATGAGGAGTATGATCAGTGTCTTTTTCATGAAATCTCCTCAAGTAGTTCATTATAGAGTAGTTTCACTAAAGAAGCTGTTATGCTGTCATCTTTACAAGATCTACAGTAACTTTGTATCATAACGGCTTCAAACTGACTCCTTGATGTAAAAAAGGAGAGAAAATAGTGACAAAAGGGGCACATTGGGCACATTGGGCACATTGGGTGCAAAACTTTTTAACACATGCCACCCTGTGGCTCTGCAAAAGAAATATGTTTTTATCCTTTTATTCTGTGCAGCTCCTGAGTAGTGAACACAATTGTATAAGTTCTAAAAATAATAATAATAATTACACGGTTAAGGAATTATTATTAGCCAAATGCTTTTGAATCTCAAAATACCTAGAATTGCTGAAAGCAGTTTTGTTTTCATTTTTAAAGTAATATATATTTATTATAAAAAATGTCAGCAATAAAAAATACACATTATATAAAAAGAAAATGGTCTCTATGTTTCCTCTCAGCCAGAAAAGGCAAGTACTATTAGCTCTTTGATAGCCATCAGTCAAGGGCAGGAGAACATAGTTTCGCCACTGAGTTTGTTGCCAATGGAATTCTCATTTATGTTATTGAAAAATAAGTCATAAAATGTTCTTTTTCTTTGGTACTGGAAATAAGGCTAAATTATTTTGTTTGAGATTCATTTACTAAGCTTAGGAAATGTAGTTCAGTAGCAAGCAAGATAGGCTTTCAGTATATGTGCATGTGAATATGAAATGAATGTTCACCTGAAAAAGAATGGGGAATGGGCCAGGTAGTTCTGTCACTCCACATTCTGCATCTTCACTCCCACCCCAGGCAAAATGAGGTTTAACAATTGAGC
Source organism: Tympanoctomys barrerae (assembly GCA_002564285.1). Taxonomy (NCBI): domain Eukaryota; kingdom Metazoa; phylum Chordata; class Mammalia; order Rodentia; family Octodontidae; genus Tympanoctomys; species Tympanoctomys barrerae. Next base: position 8,270 of record NDGN010358592.1, read on the forward strand.
AGAGCCAAATGTAACGAGGAGCTGTCTAAATACCAGTGAACTATATATTAACAAGCAGACTTTATGTAAGATGACTTGAAGTGAAATAAATGAAGCCTAGGCCATTTGTGACTTTTGTCATTTTAAGGATGATTCTGCTGTTCTTGGTGTTCTGCTCATAGCATACAACGTAAGATCTTCTAATGTCCACAGGAATCCAAAGTAATCTTGCCCTAAAACAATGAAAACAGGTTTCTTAACTGTGTCAATAGTCTTTTAGCCACCACCATTTCTCCTAGATCCCTTAGTTGATTCCTGAGTTTTTCTACTTCAACTGAGTTGAAGTTGTAGAGCTAACAGACTTTCACATTATTCCAGGCTTCATTCAGATATACAGAAGACCATCAAAAGCAGGCACAGCATAGGAGAAGCTGTTTCTTAATGCTCATTATATTCCATCTCTTGAATTATCTACTTCATCTATTGAAAGTTCCAGTCATGAGGAAAAGAAAGAGAAAGGAAAGGGAGAGAAAGGAGATTAGATCCTCTATCTAGAAAAATACAGCTTTCTTGTTCTTTAATGTGGAATTCAAGTGTCACCTCCTCAGTTAAACTCTTTGATCTCTCCCTGATCTCAGTCATCTTTATATGATGCTGGTCATTGTATATGCATATACATTAGATTTAATACATTTTATAATAACCCTCAGAATCTGTGTCAGATTCCATTGTAAATTTCTTGCAGCATCAAAATTGCATTCATCATTCTTTGCTCAGAGCCTACCACACAACAAGTACTAAGTGAATGTGTGCTAAATTTCTGCAGTGACCTTTGTGCCCCTGATTTGGCTAGAAAGGTATAGTGCTCTGATTAAAAGAAACTGTATATATTAACTTTAAGTGGTCTGTTTTAATAGACTAGTACACATTAAAGTGTGCTTAACATCTGATTTGCACAAACATGATTTCATTTTTCTTTGATAAGCACTGACTGTGCATCAAGGTCATTATGAATGTCTATTGCAACTTTAGAATATATGCAGATATGGCAATTAATGCAAATCTCTGGCTGGGATGTCAGCCATTCAGACAAGCCATCTGTCTCTTTATTTATTCTGTCTTCTACCAGGTTCCACTTAAGCATCCACTTTGAAACCTGCCAGGGTTGCTCAAGAGTTATCTGTGTGCTCTTTCCATCCTTGTTTCCAAAAATCAGGGTTGGATATCTACAGGATTTTCTTCTCTCTCTCACATCATGCCCCCCCACACACTTTCACACATTCCTCTTCACATTTTCATATCTATTTTCAGCTCTGCAAACATTCAACATGTAGAAATGGAAATATAATGAGCCAAAGAAAGATTTTCCAGTAACACTTAAATTATGTAGTTTTCTAAAAAAGCAGTGGCTAGCAATTTTCCTTAGATATTGACTGAGACCATAGTAATTACAGTATAAAATTATAAGAATTTGGAGAGACAAGGAGAAAGCTCAACAATCTATGCATCTGTCTAGCAAGCGCAAGGATCTAGGTTTGATCCCTGGTGTCACATGGTGTGCTGGCCCCACACTGAGCAAACTGGGCATGGGGGCTCACAACTGTAAATCCCAGCATTGGGGAGGCTGAAACAGGAGGATCACTATGAGTCCAAGCTGCTTAGTGAGACCCTGTACTAAATAAATAAAATAAATAAATAAATAAATTTGGAAAAGTTGAGAGAGTTACATTTTATTATCATTTCTAAGGGCAGTATTTTCCTTGAGGTAACATTGCCCTCTTGTGAAATAAATGAATGCATCTGTAACCTCTTTCCTTGTTTTAGATACAGCCCTGGCTGTCCACATTCCCACTCTCAGTTCTGCTCACCAGCTCCACCTCTCACAGATCTCTGCTTTTGGGCTCCCATAAAGCTTGGGAGCCCAAGCACTCTTACTTGATCCATCCTTTATGGAACTGGGTTACCTTGCTAGAGTCATGTAGAAATACTACTTTAGCTCCCAAAAGAATTTAATTGCAACATTAAGTATTAATGATATAAGGGCAAGTTATTAGAGGAGGACGTTTCGGATTAGTCCACCTTTTGACTTCATGCACATAGAAACATTAGATTCAGCTGATAACAGAAAGAATAAATAATAGGTTAAATGAAAAGGAAGTTTATTTCATTCTCCTCTGAATAAAGTCCAGAGATGGAAGACCTACAGCTCATTTGGCAGCTCAGATGCTTCATCAGGAGCCTAGACTCCAGAATTTATGTTCTGCCATCTCCAGTTCATGGTTTTCGTATTCACGAACACTTCAAACACCAGGACAGTGGCTAGAATTCCAGCACTTAGGTAGGCATTCCTGGCCAGTACTTGGCCTTCTAAAGTTTCATTTTAGAAGTCTAGCCTACTTCCTGTTTCCTACTACATTTCATTGCCTGAAGCTCAATCAAATGATCACATGAAGCTGAGAGTTTGAAAAAGTTTTTAAAAGTTTGTAGTTACATATTAAAGATTGTTTCACAAAGGAAAAGGAAAATGTGTATAAGGAAAACTGCTGGTCCATGAAGATGGAACAAAATATTTCCTGTCCCGGGGTCTTCCAGTGACAATCTGAACAACAAACTAGGTGCTTCAAGTGCCCTCTCAAATCCTATAACTCCTGAGCTTTGAAGTCCTAAAATGTTCAATTGCTAAAGAACACTGCAATTTTTTTTTGGAGGGAGCATACATACTGTCAGATTTTGTTTTAGAAAATATGCATATGCATGTATGTGTTAGAAGGTTATCATCACTTACATAATATACAGAACTATTACTTGACAAGGACAACAAAATTTCTCAATGAAATTTTTCAGAGAGCCCCTTGAGAGATGATGAAAACACAGAATAGACCCTTCTGGTGAAAACTGAGGGGAGACTATGAGAATGATAGGAACAAGGATAGGATTTGGCAAAGGATTTAGCTATAGCACTCTATATGCAGAGTCCAAGGATTTACCATGTATTTTTGCATTTATTTATTTATTTATTTATTTGTTAATTTTATTGAGAAAAAATTGCAGTGTGACAGCTTCAAAACAGGTTGGTAAGAGAGTTACAACAATTAATACATAGCATATTGTTGTCTTTGTAGTAGTCATTCATAGCACAAGATACAGTCATGATATCACGTCCAGACACTATTAGTACAGATCTTTTTTCTTATTGAATTAAGAGAAAGTAGCCATATATTTATCCTATTTTGTATGTACAGATACAAAATTGTCCTTCATTTATATCACATTTTTTGTTCAGTTTTGTCAGAGATGGGT
>NDGN010360888.1:0-19550 GCA_002564285.1 Tympanoctomys barrerae
AAAAAAAAAAAAAAAGACACCAAAAAAAAAAAATTTTAAATGCAAACTCTGAACATATCAGCAACTCAGTTACAGTAAATGACTGGTTTGACTTGGGGTTACTTCATGGAGATTTTCAGGCTTCCAAGTAAAGCGTTCTAGAAAATGCTGTAGATCTTCTGGGGTTTTTGTCCACGTCACCAGGTTTCCTTGGTCTTTAAGAAATCTCTGCACTGTGGTAGGAAACGGACTGCAGGAGACAGGAAGCCTGTGTTCTAGGCCCAGCTCTGTGGCTCACTGGCTATGGTCCTGAGAACTTCCTGTAACTTCTCTGGGCCTTTGTTTCCTCCTGCACTTTTTTCTGTCTTTTACATTCTTTTCTTTTTTCTTGCTTTCACATTCTGTACTTGAACATCAGGTTCCTGGTGAGGAGGATTTCTAAATCCTTATCTGCATTTAGCTTTTGGGGAGTAACTCAGGCATTGTTGGGACCAATTAAGGGCAGAGTGGACATTGTGTGGTCCAGGTCACATCCCAGGAATGAAGGGCTCTCATTCTAGCCTTGGGTCTGGGTGAGAGTTACACATACTCTCAGAGCCGCAATGCCCTACTCAAGCTGACCATCTTCTCTTTACTTCACTTTTTCAGAACTTGTGATCCCAGACTCAGCGAATGTCTTTTATGCCATGAATAGCCAAGTGAACTTTGATTTCATTTTGCGCAAAAAGAACTCAGTGGAAGAACCAGTGAAATTGCGTAGCCGGACCAGCTTGACGCTGCCCAGGACAGCTAAACGGGCTTGCTGGAGTAACAGGCACAGCAAGATCACCCTCTGAGCAGGGCGCCAGAGACCCCGGCTCATCCAAAGCAGAGTCAGGCTGAGAACAAGCCTGGTGATTGCTACTACCATCCAGTGTTAGCGGGTTATTGGTGAAATCAATGGATATTTATTGAGTACCTGTGGTGTACAAAGCAGTATGTGGAAATGCCTTCAACATGAAAAGGACAAATGATTTACTGATCCTCTCTGACTTTTTTGAGACTGAGATACAAAATTATCCACATTTTATATATATGCACACATATTTAGTATATATACATATATGTATATGTATATATATGTATATATATATGATATATAAGAGAGACTTTATGGGATGTTTGGGACTATGGAAAAACAAATTTGCACAATGGCCTGGGAAGTTAAGGTCACTTTTTTTAGGGACACAGAAGGAACTGAGAACCTAGTCTTACACTTTCCAAATAAGTAGAGTCAACCCTAAAAGTATGGAATGTCTTTTGTGTCAGTATTACAAGAAATCCAAGCTTTATTTTTCTAAAGAGAGAGGATTACTTTCTCAATCAAGTGCCACCACATTAAACAGCTGCAGAGGTTGGAACTGCCACCGGCTGAATGAAAGGCCACTTTGGGAAGGGTTTGGATGAGTCTGTGGCCTCTGACCTCTGTCTGCATCTGCCGATTTCTGCTCCCAGGGAGGGCCAGGAAGAGCCCCGGAGCCCCTGCAGGCCCCCACTGTTGCCATCACAACATCTCTGGAGTTAACACAAGTCTGTTTGATTTCTGGCAGCCCTGTTGTTTCTGTTTTATCTCCTAAAGAACATACCATAATCATTCTTGCACAAAAGCCATGCTCTTTGGTAACTTATCAGCCAGAAAAGAAAACACAAAAGAACAGTGACTCATTTGGACTCTTACCTGTCTTGAATGCCACTACTTTATGACCTTCTCTGATTTGCCTTTCGCACGTAAACCTGTATGTCTGGAGTCTTCTGCCATCTGGATCCTAGTCCCTCTATATTATGTGCAATTTTTTCCTCAGGTGTAGAAAGTTCTACTGAAATTGATTACATTTGATTAGTTTGAGCCTGTGATCACCCTGTTCCAGGCCCTGCAGAAGACATTCCCTGTGATAACAACATCCACTTTACGTTTATAGTGTTCTGGTGCCTGGTCCTGGGAATAGAAGCAGGAGTGCATACTTTACCTAGCTCTTTCACAGAGAGGTACATTCTTCCAGATGGAGCCAATAGTGTTCTTTTTTCAGTGCCCATATTTGCTATCAGTGTCACTGTTCAGCGACATTTCTGTCTCTAGTAACACCATCGTACTCTCCCTTCTGCATCTGAGCTATGCTAGGGTTTGAACTAAAAAGCCATAGGTGGGACGCTGACGTGTAAGAAGCACTTTCAAATTGTAATTTCTTCTTAAGAAAAGAAATCCCCAAATATCAGTTATTCCAAAAATAAAGACAATAAACCCAGAAAAAAGTGCAGGTTATAACGTGGAGCTTTTGTCCCTCTGATCTTGTATTACAGCTCCCAAAGGTTGGGGGGGATTTTTGTTATATAAAGAGCTGTATGAATTCTGCAAGAAGCACCAGGAAATGTATAGAGATTTGTGTTGATGGACCAAAGAGTGAGCCAGGAAGGCCTCAGATGTCCTTGGTCTTTGTAGGAGATCAGGCTGTGTATTGTATAGAGTGACTGGGTTTCAACTAGCCAAAAAGCACTTTCTTCTGTGAGCCCCTTTCGATTTGTGCTTCTGTGCTTGGAGAAGAGATGCCCAGGGTCTCAGCCATCAGGAAGATTGAAGGAATGTAGCCTCGAGCTGACTTTCTTGGTATGAAGGTCACAGCGAAAATGTAAAACTATCGGTCTCATTAAGGGTGTGCTACCAAGACATACCTGTTGTGCCCATGTGCTCACCCTGTGTATTTATACTGTACATGTAGATCCTAGATTTATATACTGCATTGTAAAAAAATATATTTACCTTTTTTAAAAAGACAATGGAAATTCCAAGTAGATGAAACATGGCCTCATTTATTTAATGCCACTTTACTTGTCTTAGATTTGCTTAATGGTGGACAGCAGGGCAGTGTTTCCAGCTGTTTGCATGCTTGTCTTTTTTGCATCCCCCTCATCTGTTTATCCTTTGGTTAAACTAATAAACTGGTTTGGGACTTGGTTGGCATGTGCTGCCAGACCCAAAGGGACTGTATCTGGAGTGTTCATCAGTGGGGCTCTGGGTTCCAGAAAGGTTGGTAAGCCTTTCGTGAGCCCACTTGGTATCAGATGGAGGGAGCAGTGGGAAAGCCAGCAGCAGTGTGGGAGAGAATGGTCCCCAGCAGCAAGTGTGCCAAGCATTTAGGGGGAAGAATGAAGACTCAGGAGATAGCAGCAGAGGTGATGCCTTGCTGGGGTGCTATTCTTAGGAGTCACGCACTGGGGATGCCCTTATGAAATCCACCTTAGAAAGAGGAGCCAAGATAGTAGTACTCTCCCTTCTGAGCTCTGTTCCCATTTGGCAGTAGCTGCCCACGTGATCGTCTTACAACCTTCTATGGTTCTCCAGAAGCCAGAGAGTGGGAAAAGATCTTCCCAAAAGGCATTCAGGCTGAATCTGACTTTACTCAACACAGTGTATTGTCTTTCTGTACTGTTTCCAGAAGTTACCCAGAATTATCTTCTGATGGATTACTAAATGAGTCCAAACTATAACATTTTGTATTACATTTGGGGGCTACTGATGGAAATTTAGGGGGAGAGAACTAGGCATTTTAATGGTAATTGACACTGTGCATTGGAGCAGGAACGGATTTCTATCTCTGCCAATGGTTCACTGTTTTTTCAAGACCATCCTCGAGCACCATTTCCCTAGTCTTGTCTCTATCCAGAAACTAGGCTTGGTGACGTTTGCCAGAGGCAATGATGCATTTAGATTTCCTTCTTTGGAGCATTTCCACATTCTTCCTGCCACACCAGGCCATCAGGAAGCAGATAGTGTTGCTGACAGGCTCCTGCTTCAGTGATGTTGAGAAGTTCTTGATGACAACGCTCTTCTCCAGATGCCTACGGTTCTTAGGTTGTGTTTTCCATCACTGTTGCCCCTAGAATCTCTCTTAAACACCTCTGCAAGGGATGTATCAAGTTAGGCTAGGCTAGATTGAAGCAAAAAAACAAGTAATTTAGACTAGGTTTTATTTTTGCATTACAGTGCCAGTGTCCTATCATGTCAGGCAAGTCTCTGGAGGCTTTTCTGTGACAGTGGCACAAGGGTCCAGCTGGCTTTCGTCTTGTAACTGCCATCTCAGCTTTTTCTTACAAGTCACAGTGGTGGTATGAACAGCATAAAGTCACCCTGTTCTGTTCATCTTAGACAAGTGACACATGCCTCCATTCGTAGTCCATCAGCTAGCCTGTGACCCCAGTGTGAGTTCGGGGGTGATGGGAAATTTAGAGCATTTGGGTACCTGGTGGGCCTAGCAGGTCCTATCTCTTGAGGTTTGTGTAATATGAAGGAACAGCACTCATAGACAGACTCTTGTGGGCCTGGGGAAGTCATGTCCTCAAGCCCCTGACCTCCCACCTGCGTGAGCAACCAAATGGTCTGCATGTGAGTTGGAAAGCTGAGAGGTGGCCTTCCCCACATGGACCTGCAGCACCCTGGGGGGGGGGAGGGCTCAGCCTGCTGCTTATCTGGGGAAAGACGGACACAAGGAGTTGGAGGGTGGCCAGGATTCCTGCAGCTTGCTCTGCTACTGTGGTCCAAAGCAGTTTATGGAGACAGGCATGTGGAGCTTGTGCAGTGTCCCTAGCAGGCCTGTGGGCTCTGTAATGTAGACCGGTTTTTATGCAAGGACAGCCAATATGAAGCCACCAGGAGCTAAGCACCTCTTTCAGAGCCAGAGGGATGCAGTGATTCTGAGCAGGGCTCACCTTCCTGAATGCTTTCTCACTGGAATCTACAGTGCTGCTGGATCCTCCCTCTGCCTCTGCATCTTTCCTGCAGGAAGGGGATCGTCACTCCCAGGTCCCTATCCAAGAGAGCTCAGCTACACAGCTGTGCTGCTCTCCATGGGCATGGCGCCCCATGAGCATGCAGCAAGCGGGCTGCTTGCTCAGCCCCACCTCCACCTTTCTCCGCTGTTGTGAGGTTAAAGCCTTTCTCACATTAAAACCAGGCTGTCTCCGCTTCCAGCTCAAGCCTCCCTCCCCACACTCTTCCCATCCACTGTCTCCTCTTTTTGGCCTGCGCACTTGTGTTACTGCCTCCAGCAACCGGCCTCAATTTGTCTTCTCCCATTCCCTACCCTTCTCTCCTCGACTCAGTCCTGGGTAGCAGAGCTTTGGGGGTGTCACTGGGGAAGCTGCAGCTGCCCTTGCCTCTCAAATTCCAAGGATCGTGAGCTCCATCTCCTTCCACACAGATGTGCACTAAGCTGCTTCTTCCCCTGTGCACCTCTAGCGACCACCATTCCCTTCAAGTCATTATAGTTCACGCTGGCAGGTTAAAAAGCAGCTAAAACTGCTCCAGTCACATAACTTGGAAATCTCAACCCCAACTTAAGAGTCAACTTCAGACTTTCAGTGCCCTTTTGAGAGAGGATAAATACATGGTCACTGGCTGTTTCCTAAGCTTCTGCAGAACAGAAAGAGTTGCTCACTCCACCCTGAAAATCAGGTTCCTTAAGTTTAAGAGTCTAGTAAGGGCCCAGAGCAGCACTCTGAACCCGCAGGGGCTTGGAAGCAGGCAGTTTGTTTATGGGTTGGAAGCCCCTTGGAAGCCCCAGGTTGCTTTGATATGGCAATTTTATTAAAATGTCCATTGCAGAGGAAGCCAAGCTGAGGAAACTAAAGAGAGGGACATTAAAAAAATAATAAATAAAGTCAATAAATGAGAAATGAAGAGAAACCAATTCTCAGAGATGATTCTTCATTGTTCCCACCCCTTTCCATGGCCAATGGGAGGATGGCTTTGGGCTGACAGCGGCATAGCCAGTGTGTCTAGAACAACCCAAGCAAAGATCATCTGAAATAGTAACACATCACAGGAGAAAGCAAAGCAAAATGAAACAAAAGCAAGGGTATGAGGCCATTTTAGTCAACCTCAGAAAGAAAGCTGTTCTCTTGCCCAGCGAGAAATTTGAATGGAACAACCCTTGCGGTTCAATTCCATGTCCAATAATTCTGTTGATAAATTCCTCCTGAAGACTCACTTAAGTTCCTCTTGTCATAAGAGGAGGCACTATTTTCCACAGTACTGGGGATTGAACCCAGGGCCTTGCTACTGAGCTACATCCCAACCTCTTTTTAAAAATGTTTTATTCTGAAACAGGGTTGTGCCAAGTCAGTAAGTTGTCCAGGCTCAGCATCCTTCTGACACAGCCTCCCACAGTGCTAACATAGCAGGCTCATGTCAACACACACAGCTCCGTGTAAACTTTTGTAACATAAAATGTACCATAATTTACCATCACTTATTTTTCTTTTGTAAGTAGGCAAACAGAAAAACTCGGCCAGCAGTGTTGTCCTTGTCTTAGCTGACCCACAGAACCTTGGCAGCTCCCAGGGGACCCTCTCCATCCACAGCCCTTTTAGCTCTCCTCCTACCATATGAATCAGAACATCTCTGTTCTATACAGGTCCTTCCAAAAGTAACAAATCTCCTTATAAAGCATAACCAAGGCACATTGATGACGTCCAAGGCAGCTTCCTCTTAGGTGTCTGGGTCTATCACTCATTTCTTCTCAAATTTTCATTTTAACTTCACTTTATCATGATACTCCTCAGTAAATGAATTTGTTGTCAGTAGTGAAGATCATTTCTGCTCATTTCTTTCCCCTTCCCTCTATCTGGAAGAATGTCCCAAAAGCACATTGTAGAAAGCCTAGAAAGAGTTGTCTTTATTTTAGAGTCACCAGATGGAGGGATTTGTTTCAATCATAAATGAAAACTTGTAAGATTCCTAAGTTTGCAGCTGAATAAGAATCTTTGTTTTTGATACCATATGACAGAACTTCTGCGCTGTCTTTTAGGGAAGTAACCAAGCCTAGAATTCTCCAGAAACAATGGCCAGTGCATTTTAGAATCAACCCACAGAGTGAAGGCAGCAACCTTGCGTTGCCTTCTTGATCTAGTCTCTCTTCTTTCTTGTCACTGCCACCAACACAGCCATAGCACTTCCCCCTACTGAGTCCCTCATCATTTCCAGATAGATCTTTGCACAGTTGTCCTTTCTCTAAGGCTGAAAAGCTCCCCTACTCACAAGGCACAGCTCTCCTACACTCTCTGGCTTCCCATACTCCAGTCTAGTGCAAACCCAGAAATCTCAGCAATGTTGGCCATCAACCAGTGTTTGAATAATCAATGACCAATCATAATTTTGAGCTAAGATTTTTTTTTTATTTTTCACAAAGAGCTCCAAAAGGCAAATTCTTGATCAATTTTAAGCCCTGAAATAGCACAGCAAGGTGGATAAAGCAGGATGTGGGCCTTCAGCTCCTGATCACCAGGATTCTTGCAGGAGACCCCAGGGAACCCAAAGCAAGGCCCATGTGCAGTTCTTCTTCAAACTGTAAGTGCTCATGCCATCCACAAGGGCACCAGCACTGCTAAAGTCAGACTTGTCCAGAAGATCCCTCCTGGGTCCTCAAGGGGACCCAGACAGGGTTAACCTCGGAGGCAGAGAGAGCAGGTCAAGGACTAGGAGCAGAGTCTCTGTGCTGATGCCTCATGTGGAACCACGCAGGTCAGGTGTCCTAGTACAAGACCAGAATGAAGACAGGACAAATAAAAAGGTCAAAGAACCTTTGGACTGCTGATGAGATGATTTTGTAAAGGAAATACCAGCTCTGCAGTTTACAAAGTTCAAACATTGGGAAGTAGACCTGAGTAGGGGAGAGCAAAGCGTGGGCAGATGAGCCAAGAGCTTCATTCACAGTAGAACAATTCTAGTCTAGAACTCCAGAATTTAAATCCAATGTATTTAAGGAATGACAATTCTTAAAACTCGTCAGACCAGCTGACGGGTGGGGGGGGTGGAGATGGAGGGAAGGCAAAAGTTCTCTACTAAACAAAGCACAAAAATCAACTCAATCTTCCTCTACTTCCAACATCCTAGCCACTTGTCACCCCATAAAAAAATAATTAAAACCAAGCACACTAACACACTCAAATACGCAGACAAAATACCCAATACCCAACAAAACCTTAGGAACCACCTAAAGGTTTTTCGCTAGCTTCCCAGGTGCTCTTCCTGTTTTTCTAGAAGAGTCAGGCTCTGACAGTTCTGTCCAAGCAGTAAAAACTGGAGTTGGGCAATGCCCCTTTTCTCAGTTTCCTGGCTTATTAGTCAGTGGAAAAAAATAACAACAATGAATCAGGAAGAAAGGTGATGGTTGAGACGAACCATCGGGAGATATCCTAGGATGCCAGAGAGGGGATCTGGATATGATCGCATAGTCCAGCCCTGGATTTTACATTAAGTCAGTCTATGAATAAAGCAGAGAGGAATTTCAGGGGACATCTTCTAAGAAATGGTGTCTGCCTAGGATTTTGGCTCCAAAAACTTACTTTCCTGATTGTTAGCTTAAATCTGTGCTCCATCATTTCTACTGGCCAAAATCTCTCTCCTTAAGTGCAGAGTAATTTGTTTTCAAATGGTTAGGATCCCCAGACAGGCCTCCTTGCATGAGCCAGGCTGGGAAATTCAGGAGACTCAGATGGTGGAACAAATGTGTTGATACTGGTCCCTTCCCGGGCTGCATGGAAAGCTTGCAACATCTGTTTGTCTGCCTCATCCTACCAACAATGCTTCCCTCATGTTTTGTAAAATAAATAATTTGAAATATAATGAACAACCAGGGAAGGGAAGCTGCTGGCCTGCAAATGTACTCTATTAAGAGGAACTCATAAAACTCACACCTGCAGCTTGTTCCCAGACTAAGGGATAGAGTAGAAGGTGTGGGGTTCTGTAGTAGCCTGTGAACCCCAGGTCAGGGCAGGACTCCCCCCTGCCTGTACCCTGCATATATTATATTTATCCTTATAAATACAGCATCCTGGCTGAAGAGGCCACAGTAAAAGGGCCACAGGTTGACTCCTTTCTTCCTTCAAATATCTATCCAAGCCCCTCAATATCTACCTACCATAGTTTAGTCACATGGAAAACTGGACATGTCTTTATAAGAGCCCAGTTGCCATGATAGTCAAGGACTACATCTCAGTCAGATCCCATTACCATCTCTATCGGGCAATGAGGCTGACAATAAAAAAAAAAAAAATCACTTTACAATAAGGCTCATGACAGAATTCCTTTAAATGAAAAGCCCAATTAATGTAATTTTAAATGTTTTGATTCTCTCACTCAAAAAAACCCTTGTTATAGGCACAAGTTTTCAAGATCACATAAAATGAACTAACTAGACCAATAAATGTAGCCTAGTTGGCTTGGAGTTTTAAAGTCACACCTGTCATATAAAACGGACAATCCAGACCAATAAATATGGTTCAGTTAACTTGACTGCTTTGACTACCCACTGACTGATGTGACAGGTTAGTGAATCAGTCTCTTGGACAAAATTCTGAGCCATTTTGGCACCCTAATATGAACAGCAGTGTCAGGTAGCCAGTGAGCCAAAGAATTGGGTGTCTGGACTGAAGCGTAACTTACCAGTTCCCATAAGGCCTATCTTCTAGCCATAGTAGAAATTTGAGTTTAACTTCTCTACCACTGTCCCCTGTCAAAAATATATTAATTTGGTCAATCACATCAGACCACTTTGGTTAGATGATTGTGACCACTAAAACAACCTGGAGTGAACAAATGAACGGCCTTTTAGAAAATCCAAACAGCAATGAACCAGTGTGGGCCCCAGTTTGGGGAGCCTTTAGAGCTCATCCTTTGAGGGAACAGTGTCCAGGGAAGTTGGCGATGGCAATGCCTCTGTATTCTTGGCATTGCTGTGGATGTGACCTTGCTTCCGTGACTTCCAGGAATGTGTCCTGTCCCAGTCTGTTGCCACTGTCTCATTATCCCAGATGGTCGAGGTCTCTGTGTCACTCAAGTAGCCTGGCTGGCCTGTGTAGTGCGTGGGATAGATGAGCAGGGGTTCTGCTGAGAAGGCTTTCAAGTCCCTGGATTCATAGTACTCTTTGTACTCAGCTCTGAAAACAAGAAGTACACAAGCACATGAGGGGCGGAAGCCTTAGGGGACAGGTGAGAAGAGCAGAGGGGCCCTGCATGTCACCTCTGAAATTGCTATGAATTCATTGCTTTATTTTTTAAGTTGTGTCCCTTGTGATAAATTTTAGGCTGTAAACACCATACACATTTGTTTAAAACTTCCAGAAGATCCAAACACAAAGAAAAAAGGTCAGGGTGTTTCTGGTGCATTTGGATAGAAAACTCGAATGGTTTGATTGAGGTTATGCTACAATTAAGTCTGTTGTACCGTAATGATAAATAAAGATGAACAGTTTACAAAAAGTGCCTTGTTTCTGTATTGATAAATTAAGACATCTGAGATGTGGTCAGCAGCAGGGGGCTGAGTGACATGGTGAAGGTTTGGAGAAATACCAGCGGGCCTGAGCACCCAGTCCCCAGCTCACTGTTTTGAGTCCCTGAAAGTGTGACGAACAGGGAACTTGGCTTCCCTCCCAGGGCTCTTGTGCTGGTTACATGAGGTGATATCTATATTGTTCCTTGGTCTGGGAGTGGAATAAATATTAGGTAAATAGCTATTAATTTGTCTTTGGTCTTGGGGACAATGATTTGTTTGACCTACAGGTCTCTGCTAAGGTACTGAGGTAGAGCCAATCTCTCTCTCTCTCTGATATGCTGTACATAAGACAGTAAGAAGCTCTATTATTACAGAGGATGGGTGACAAATGATAAAATGCAGCATAGGAAATCTCAATGGCAAAATGAAGGCCATCTAATTAGACATCACCCAACAAGAGAATAAGGAACCTTCTTTCCCACTCCAATCCCGAAGTTAGGAATCACTGGTGGAACAGCTCTTATAGGTGGTATTTAGGCTAAGCACTAAGGACACACAGCATATTGGGGAGACTGCGACACACAGCCATCAATTACCACATCTCTTGCTAAGCGCTAGGCTAGTGTAAGCCCCTACTATATTCGGAGCATCACAATGCCTGCTTCACAGAAACTCTGCTCAGGCGCCGCATATAAACCTCTGAACTTTCATACATCTCTGTGAATGCAGGTATCACAATGTATTGCAGTGATTTCAGTGTTCCCAACCAGATCCTGAGCTCTGCAAGGATGATTGCCACTGCCTGACCTACAGTGTACAGTAATGGAGCTGAATGAACTGAAAATTTTGGACTGCTGAGGAGAATGACCTTCACCATATGGTATGTGAAGTTATGTAAGTTAGAAGAGCAAAGATAGGAAGAAATCTGAGTGGATTATGTCCTATACATTGAGTATTAAAGAAAACCACCGACAGGAGTCTCACCATCTCTGCTTTGTTTTCCTCATCCATTAAAGGGAATAATCACTTGAAGAAGCCTCTCTTGGTGACAATTATAGAAAATCATTTAGGAAAATAACACAATTTTGGAAAATGTCCAGTACTACCCAGAAAGCACAACTCATGAATAGGCTGTGTTCAGGCGATAGGTGGGCAGCTGTAGGACACTCACACGGGATGCTTGTTGTACATGATTGGCAGAAACTCATCCACGGGTAGCATCTTCCCAAAAGGATCAGCTCCAACCAGCTTCTGTGCTCCTTCCAGAGAGATGACGTAGCCCAAGGTCCAATAGGAATAGTCAGCTTCAACCAGATTTACAACATTGGGTACTGCTTTCTCTGGTTCTTTTACTTGCATCCTCTTCCTACCAATGTAACTACAAGGAAAGAGGTAGTGGAGAAAAATTCCAGCTTGAATATTAGTCATTAATGAGAATAAAGGAAAGCTTTGATTTATACAAACATCTTGTAAGTATGGAACCACTGTGTTTTCTGCTAAAATTATCGCAGCACAAAGCACATGACATCTTTCACCATGACTGTCATTTGCCACTTAACACTCCAAGTATTCCTCCCCTTACATGACTGTGCTTAAGCCAGAAAGTTAAGTTGTAAAAAGATTCAAAGAGCTGCAGTTTTTGGAAAGATGGCATGGGATTTCCAGCTGTGTTTACAGAGGTTGGAAAGGAACAGAAAAAGGACAGATGTGAGAATTCTGAGTTTGCTGTCTTCACATCCCCAGAGTTTTAATCTTGGATGTTTTGTGCATAGTTCTCCAAGTGGTGGTAGTAAACACAGGACAGAAAAAACTGAGGGAAAGAAAGAGTCTCAGTACAAGATGACCCAGAAACTCAATAGCAGCCTGAAATTGTTCCTTCTGGGAATTAGGAATGGCAGCTCCTGAAAGGCTTTCTTCCCTGGTACTCACTTAGGTTAGCCCAGCTTCCTCCCAGGCATGTTGCTGTGAGGAAGGCATCTAGGCCAGCCTCATCCTTCATGAACAACTTCTAGCACACAAGATGTACCTTCAGCCATTTTTGCCTTGCCACAGACCACTCGCAGCACTGTGACCCATTACTTTTGTCTGGAATCTGTTCTATTGGAGCTTGACTGGAGTCTCTGGACTGCTGGTAAAGCAGTGCTTCCTCTATCTTGTGCTCAAAGTTCTCTTTCAACAGTCAAGAGATTCTCCCCAGTCAGTGCACATCAGGATTTGTAGAAGATATCTAGGTGCCATCTTCATTTCTTCTGAGGACATGAAACAATGTCCTCTTAGCCAGTGTCTTTTGACTATAGAGTATGAATTTCTCTAGCGTATCACTTCATAGATGAGAGACTTCAAATGAACTCTTGAGGGGAGATACCTTGGGGAGATGGCTCAGTAGAATAAGTGCTTGCTTGGCAAGTGCAAGGCCCTGAGTTTAATCCCTGGTACCACCAAAAAAAAAAAAAAAAAGTCAAATGAACTCTTGAAATGTTGCTAGAGGGACTGAGTTTATACTCTTACTAGCTTAAGTTATTTAAATGTAAAAGTTTAAGTTTTGTAAAGTCTTTTTTTTGTTGTTTCTGTGAAATAATTTTATTATTTAGTAGGACTACCATTTAACAGATGAAAATTTATGTTCTGGATTTTTTTTTTCTTTTTTTGTGGTGCCAGGGATTGAACTTGTACTTGCCAGGCAAGTGCTTACTCTACTGATCCATCTCCCAGGCCCTTATGTTCTGGACTGATATGTGTTCCAAGTGTAGAAACATACAGGAGTTTGAAACTTGGAACAACAACAAAAACCATTTCAATAATGGTTTTAAAATACTAATTACATGCTAAAATAATAATACTTGGATATATTGGGTTAAATAAAATATTAAAACTTATTTCACCTAATTTTTTAACCTTTTTGATATGATTACTAGAAAATTAAAAATAACATGTGTGGCTCATATCATATTTCTACTGAAGAGTGCTCCCTGATGATTTTAATTTGATTATTTCCATTTTCCAAGAAACTTTAATGTAGCAATCATGGACAGGTGATTAGTTTTCATGTTTTGGGTTTAAGTAACATTTGTTTCTTGGTAAAAGTTGAAACTGTAATCCAGTGAGTCCCTGTCTTAGGGGAGTCCTGTCCCAGGGATATGTTCCCAGTTCAGATTTGTTCTTGAATAACATGAACAAATGGTATAGAATGGTATAGTACAGTATAACTGTAAATATAAACTATTTTTATTTTTCCTGTAAGTATACAGCAGCACAACCACGGCAAAGTTCTACTGACGTGTGAGTTATTTTCACTATTTGTTTGCATCTGTGAACGTTTATTTGTCCTGTGGGGTCTGCTCCTTTCTGAAAGTTCACAGCTTGAATATTCATAAGTTGGAGATTTACTGTAGTTCTTTGAGATTCTGTGATACATTGTGATGGAATATTTTGACTTCATCAGCCTGTGAAATTGAGAGCCTTTCCCGCCTTACATCCTTCCCAGGACAACCATCTGTCCTTCCTGGGTCTGTTGGTACTGTATCCTGAGCAATTCAGCAGTCAAGGTACAAGCGGGGCATGTGGCCCACTCCAGGCCTGGGGTTTCGGAAGTTGAACCTTTTTCAATTTGAGTACGATTATAAGGCTTCAGTGAAAATTGTTCCTGTACACCACTTCTCATGTGGGCATGAAGTGGCTAGCAGGTCGCAGGCTGGTGAGGCCCCTACCACAGGCTACAAAACATTGATTCAGGAGGACCAATGTGCAGCCATAGAAGGAAGATGTGGAGAGAACAGTGATCTCATCGGCCTGTGAATGCTGAACCAAGTCACGTGACTGATCCCTGACACAGAGCAGGTCTCTACTTATTCTACAGTGCTGATTTGGGGGCCTACCTCCCTCAGGTAGTTGGGCCTTGGCTGAGTTTCTTTTGATGGCAGCCCATTTTCTGAGAGAACAAGTATTCTACCCAAGGCCACAGTTCAGCTTTCCTCTGAGGATGGGAGGAGCAGGTACAGCTCAGCTACTGCAGCTGCTCCAAAGGAGCTGGCTCTGACTTAACAAAATTTGCCTTCACAAACAGCTGGGGACTGAACAAAATGGGTGGGAAATTTCTACTTCATTTGAGGGAAAGAGAAAGTGTTCTTTTGAGAAAGAGAGAAGAGAGAAAAAGAAAGACCAAACCTAAGACACTCCTCCTCCCTGCACCCAGCTGTTAGTATTCTTCCTGTTTCGCAACCTCATGCAAAACCCAGGGGCTCTCCCACTGAGCCCCAGGTTGCATCTCACCAAGGGATGTGGGGTCTCTGGTCTCCTAAGTAGAACTTCAAGTAGGCCATCAGAGGCCGGCTGAATAGCTCAGTGGATTAAAGAGCCTACAAGCAGGCACAGGGGTCCCAGGTTCCATCCCTGGGCCTGTGCGGGCCCCACCCCCAGGGTGCCCTGAGAGGGCAATTGAGACTGGGCATGACTGGGCATGGTGGCACATGCCTGTAATCCCAACTCTTGGGAGGCTGTAACCAGGAGGATCACTATGAGTCCAATCTAGTAGTGAGATCCTGAACATCCTGTAGATCCTTCCCTAAAATAAAACAAAACAAAAAAGTAGGCCATTGGAGTCATGTGCTTGAATGACTACCTCGTCTTCCTTCTCCGTACCCAGTATGTTCCCCTCTGCTTCACAAGTGAGATTGTCACTGTGCACCCATCTGGTGCTCAGAGCCATATCTTGGCTCTGTCAGAAGGTTCCTGAACTGCAGGAAGATTCCAGCCACAAAGAATCTCCTGTAGTTTCTTACCTTGAAGAGTAAATGGATGCAAAAACGAGTGGCTAATGCACTTTTAGGTCTGGAAACATTTGTGGAGTGAAAACCCCAGTTCTGTCTCCTGCCAGCTGGGGAGGTGGGGCTTTTCTGGTCCTTGGAAAGAACTGAGTGCCTTTCATGCTCTCTAATAAGTTTATCTTGTTACTCACATCAGTTCCCAGTCCAGCTGCGCTTGATCGATGTCATCCATCAGCTTCATCAGCTTTTTCTTGAACTGATGTTCAAAGCGCACATCATCCTCAATAACAAGAGTCTTCTCGAGTTCTCGGTCAATTACCTGCAAAGGTCATCAGTGGGAAGACACCCTATGAAAATTTCATTAGGAAAATAAGTATATGGAAGTCAAGGGTACAGTAACATAATTTGTAATAGCTCATAGCTGGATTCTAAGCAAAGGCTTATCAATTGGAATGGATAAACTGTGGTCTATCATAGTAATGGGAATGTAAGATCTACAACTACATACAGTGTTACAGGTGAATCTCCTAAATGTAATGCTGAAAGGTTGCACATTCCAGGTGTTTTTATTTACAAAACAAGAAAGTACAAACAGGTACAAATTACTCTATACTGTCAGAAGACAGGAGGGTGATCAGTCCTGGGCAATGGTGACCAGGAAAACACATTTGGGATGCTGGTAACCTATTTCTTGATCTGGAGGATGATTAACATGACTGTGTTGTTCAGTTTGAGAGATCTCCCTGAATTGTATTTTATGACCTAGATACTTTTATATATCTATCAAACTTCATTTAAAGCTTAAAGAAAAAAGGAAGGCATAAACTAGACAATTAAATGAACGGGATCATGGGCTCTTTCATAGAGAGATGTTATCATTTTGTGTAGGAACTGAATCATACTCAGGAACCCTACCCTCCAGTTCCACCCCCATCAATATCTTGATCTGTAAGGCATGGGTTCTGGCTCTGCTTTCTCTTATCTGGACAAGTTAATTAAATTTTTCTTCTTGGGTTAAAGCAATCCATCCCCTTAATCTACCTCCCAAGACCTCTGTGTGATTTCTCAGAGGAATGTCATATAAATGACAACATAATGGATACATAAAAGGCATGCTTGTTAAGAATGAGAATTAACTAGCAAGAGTATAGCTCCTAATATATGGGGGTCTTCTCCTGTTACCACTCTAAGTGGCAGTAAGCTGCCCTCCTTGTTGCTGGACTTGGGCCTGAGGGAGACACAAGTCAAGAGCAACTCTCCAGCATATTTCCAGGACAGCCATGGGCTTACTTTCTGTCTGGACCAACAAACCCCCTCTTCTTTTCTCCTTAGTAGAAAAGTGCTCTAAGGCTTTATTTACCTCTTTCCAGACAGAGTAGTGACTAAGAAAGCAGCCGATCTCCCCCCTGGTTAGAGGCCTGGAGGAGTAGGGATCTCGGTAACCTGGCAGCATTTCAATGTTCAAGGCCTTCAGCTGGCTTGTGTTGAGTGCCCTGTATGACAGAGAACGTGTCTGAAAATTACTCAAGTCAAGGAGTCAAGGTGGCCTGCTCCCTCCCCTTCAGGAGTCATGCAGAGAGAAAGAGAGAAGCTTCTGCATCTTTCCCAAGAGCCTCTGCACAGAGGGAAAGACATCCCAGTTTCCCATGATGCTTTCTGAGCGCCTCAGAGTTCAGGTGTCAGCACAAACCCTGTGAAGCCAGGATGGTGTCTTGACTCTTGTGCATCCCCGACAGTGCTAAGCAACGTAGTGCTAAGTGCATACGTTTCCTGAAAACTGAAACTTGCCTCATGAAGGAAAAGTGGCTTGTAGGAGCACTCAGTACTAGAAGGGCGGAGGACAGGAAGGAATGAGGAGAGGGACTGTGTGCATATGTGATTGTTCCTTTGTAGCTAAAATTAAAACAGGACTAAAAATAAAAATAATAGAGAAGCATTTCCAGAGTGGTAAAGACCTATAAATACCCTACTCTTCCACAAAAGCAATGAGAACACAGACAAAATGGTCACAATTAGCATTTCAGAGCTCCAGAAATTAAATAAAATCTTGCAATAATCCAACAATATTCAAGAAAATGGCTGGATATGTGCAAGCACAGTGAGATTTGTGGCGTTTGCTTCTGCTGCAATCACTTTGTCCTCAGCTTTACAGAAGCCAGAAGCCCTAAAAACTAGTAGTATGGCAGTATTGAAACCACCTATCCAGAATTCACTGGAAATGACGGGATGAGGACTATTTTAAAGACCTATTGTCAGGGAAACATTCCCTATTCAACCTCTCTGGCAGTCCCTGAAAATTTCCATTCTTAGAGCTTGTCTTCATTTGACCTGACTGAGAGCTTATTCTCTGCATATTTGTCAAAATGATCAGTAGCAACTGTTTAACATTACAGCCATTTGGGCAGTGCTGCCAGTTATGGTTAATAAGAGGCGACCAAATAACTTAAAAGAAAAAAAAAAAACCCTGATGAATAGCATGTCTTGTCTGTAGAGGGTGTTGAAAAGCTCCTGCACATTCCTGAGGATCTAGAAGATCCAGGCCTAGTCAGGGCTGTAAACCTCCCTGCAGAAGACCTGAGAAGACCCTAATTTCACATTTGATTTTGAAGACTTGGGGAAAAGACACTGAAAAGGGGAAGGACCTAGTAGAGGACCAGAGAGAAGAGGAAGTCAAATGGATTAAACACTGACATTAAAAGGCAGAGATTGGCCTAATGAGTTTTAGAAGTACAAAAGATCCTGTCTGTAAGAAATAGAATTTAGAGTTAAAAACATAAATAAATTGAAAGAAAAGGAATGGGAAAAGATATATTATGTTATCAGTACCCTCAAGAATGTGGGAAGAGATGTATTAATATCAGACAAAATCAACCTCTAGAGAAAATTTATAATAGGAAGCAAGGTGATAAAATATACCAGGAATATGTAGCAACTATAAATATATATGCAACTAGCAGCAGAACCCCCCCAAAATACAGAGCAAAAATTAGCAGAATTGATGGGAGAAGTCAACAAATACAACAGTAATAGTGGGATATTTAATATTATATTTTCAACAATGAATAAAACAACAAGGCAGGAGAACAACAAGGAAACAGGAGACTTGAATAACAGTGTAAAGGAACTTGACCTAACAGATATTTGTAGACCATTCCATTCAACAACAGCCAAATATACATTCTTTCAAGAGTTCTTGGAACACCCTTTAAGAGAGACCACATACTAGAGCATAAAAGAAGCTTTAATATAGTTAAAAGGACTGAAATGATACAAAGAATGTTTACCAGCCACAACAGAATGAAACTGAAGAATCAATAATGACAAAAGTTTTGAAATTTAAAAAATGGGGAAATTAACACATTCCAAATGACTAATGCATTAAAGAAGAAATCATGGAAGAAATTAGAAAATATTTTGAAATGAACGAAAATATCATTCACTAAAACTTCTGGGATTTACTTAATGCAGTACTGAGAGATGTAGTTCCAGATGCAAATGTCTATGTTAAAAAGATTATCTCAAATAAATAATGTGAACAACTAGTTTAAGAAACTACAGGGCCGGGGAGATGGCTCAGTAGAATAAGCTTCCCTAGCAAGCGCAAGGGCCTAAATTCAATCCCCGGTTCCACAAAAAAAAAGAGAAAGAAAGAAACTAGAAAAAAAAAAAAAAAAAGAAAGAAAGAAAGAAAAAGAAGCTAGAAAAAGAAATCCAAACTAAACTAAAAGCATATAGGAGGACAGAACTAATAAAGACTATTATTAGTTGATTATTATTATTATTAGGTTAAAAACAATAAATAGATTATGTTTTACCATTGATGCATGCAGAGAAAAAGTAGACACAAATCATTACAAACAGGAATGAAGAAGAGGATTTTTCTATTGGCTTACAGATTTAAAAAGAATTATACTGTGAACAATTAATTGTAAAAATTAGATAACCTAGATGAAATGGACAAATTGATCAATAGACAAAAAAACTTCTGAAATTAACTCAAGAAAAATAGATATTTTAATGCTCCTATAATCAGTAGAGAGGCTGAATTAAGAACCAAAATTTCCCCAAAGAGAGCCCTGAGCCAAATGGTCCAGTGGAGAATTTGCTAACTATCTAACGACATTTAATATTAATTTCTAACGAAGCCTTCTTAAAAGAGAAGCAAAGGAACTGATTTTGTGAAGCCAGTGTTATTCTGATAAAAAATCAAATGTGTTACAAGAAAATTAATGATGTGGTATTTTTATGCAACGGAGTACTACTCAGCTATAAAAAGACAAACTTGAGAGCTTTGTAGGTAAATGCATGCAACTAGAAACTACATTCATAAGTGAAATAAACCAGACTCGCATATGTAAACATTGTAGTTTCCCTAGTATAAGAAAATGAAAGAGTAAATAAGATCCAAAAGTTACAATAAATATAGTAAAAGGGAAAGAAACTGTCCTAAAAGAAAGAACTGAGATGGGGGAAAAGAGAAAAAAGGTAAGAGATTAAAAAAGAT
>NDGN010361627.1:0-11399 GCA_002564285.1 Tympanoctomys barrerae
ATAAGCGCTTGCCTGGCAAGTGCAAAGGCCTGAGTTCAATCCCCGGTTCTGAAAAAAAAAAAAAAAACACTATTTATCAAGACCCCTGTATGTGGCCTGGGAAAATACCTCAGTGGTCTAAGCACCTTCCTAGAAAGCACAAGGACCCAGGTTTGATCTCCAGTACCGCATGCTCTGCTGACCCTGGAGCCCTGGGAGCACTGTGCCAGCCACTGAAACCAGATTTGGTGATGCACGCCTATAATTCCAGTACTGAGGAGGCTGAGACAGGAGGATCACTGCAAGTCTAAGCTGCATAGCAAGACCCTGTACCAAATGAATGAATAAATAAATAAATAAGAGCTCTGTATGTTCCAAGTAATGTTTGTTGCCCAGAGCTTATAGCCCTGAACAAAGTTTAGATAGGGTGCACCATGGAATAGGTAGACCTCACTGGAAGGCCAGTGTTTGTTCTTTTACAGCTTATTTCATTGTATTTTTAAAAATTGTCTTAATTTCAAAATATACATGAAGCTACAGAAAAGTTTGAGACCCATATTTTTCCTGTATCATTTGAGGGTAAGCTACTCATTTATTCTATATTCTTGAGTATTTTCACATATATTTGCTACAAAACAGAGACATTCTGCTATATAAGCATAACATAAAGTAGAATAAGAACTCTTTCTCCTGGGTCTCACTTCTTCCTAATTTTTTAGTTCCTGTTTCATTTTCCTTTATAAATTACATAAGGAAGTCTTTGGGACATCTGTACATGGTAGATTTTTTTTGTCTTGCATACAGTAGGTAAGACTTTCTTACTTTAATCTGAATTCTTGATTTGTAATTCTGCTGAACATATAATTCTAAGTTCCAGATTATATTTTCTCACACCTCAGTCTTGGAGCATATCCCACCCATGACAGGAAATTGGATTTCCATGACTAGAGGCAACAGTGAGGGCTCTGGAGATCTTTTCTTTACCTTTCCTCAGTCTCAGAGAAGGTGATGTTTCTTCATTCGCTTGCTCTTTGTATTGCGCCCCCTTTCAGACTTGACATGAATGTGTTGAAGTCTTTAAAAATATAAATTTTCTTCTATTGTTTTGCTGGTAATTCCTGAACGACATTTTGTTCACTTTTCTCTCCAAAACTCAGCATGAAAAATCTCAGCTCTGGTGAATGGAACTTCGAAGATTTTTTCCATTGTCATGCCCTAGTCTTATTTTAGTTTATTGCTAAGAGCTTTCTTTAGGATTTTCTTCTAGCATTTCTTTCAAACTTTTCTTTCTTCAGACATCATATTTTCAAACTTCTAATATCTTTATTGTTTTCAACTTATTGTTTTCATAACAGCCTGTCCTTGTGCTAACATACACAACAGTTTCCCAAATCTCTTCACAGACAGCAATGAAGAAGATATAAAACTATGGTCTGTGTCCTAAATCATCTGTTTCTTTTAGAGTTGATTCACTGGTTCATATTGGCAGTGCATGTGGGGAGGAAAGAGAAATGGAGGCTTATTTTCCTTATAATATATCTGCTGGAAGTCATAAAGTGAGAGCTAATTTACTCAACACTTTCTCAGTTCCGTCTCACACCACAAGCCTAACACGCTAGGGAGGGACGGAGCTATGAGTACTCAGTTAGTTTAAAACTATGTGAGCGCAAGTCAGCGAGTAAGCTGTGTTTCACTCTGGGAACCTTGAACCGATTTCTTTGGTGACTGGTGCCAGAAGGGGGTGCTCACTTGCACAGGTGTTTGGAGAACACTTTGCTGGGCCACTGCTCGCTGGCAGCTGGACCCCGTGGCATAAGCCTGGCACAGTCCCAGAGGCCCTGGCCCCAGGCAGGGTGGCTCTGATCACACAGCATCCTGTGCGTGCGTTCTAGCCATGGACCTGCTCCTGCTCTTCCAAATATAGAACGTATTCTCCACCTTCTAGAAATTGCTAAAGCTTTATAGCTTGCACTGTGTCTCTTCCTGTCTTGAGAAATACTAAGAATGTATTTCTCTTAGTAACTTTACATCTTATTTCAGTGGGATTTGTGAGAGGAAAAGAGTTGTATGTTCAAGCTGTCTCCTTGATGTAGAGACTTCACTCCCTCAACTCTTTTCCTCCCACCCTCTGCGTCCTCTCTGATATTTACCTCATTAACACTGGCTCCCCTTACTTTTTTTTGAAATTTCATGCTTCATCATTTCCATCTTTTCTTTCTTCATCCTCTGTGGATGATATCTGCTCCCTCCCATGAGCTGGACTATCACTTTAAGCCATGGGACACAATACATCATTTTCCTGAGCTTCAACTTTTTACTATTCACCATTATCATTGATATTACATTTTATTTTACCCAATTTCAGGAAAATGCTAGCTCCTCAATAACATTTTAGCTAACTCAGTAATATCTGAATTAATTATTTAATAAAAGCTAATGGGACCTAGGACTAGCTCTAAGATAATCTTTCTATACAAGACTTGTTAACGATTATTTTTGCAGATTTGTGAATAGCTAATTAGTCATTTGGTCTGAGCTCAACCCTAGGGGTCCTCCGAACCATAATTTTTATATAACTATGTTCTAACAACATGATGCATTCAAACTCCACCACCGACTTCCCCTCAAACACTGGAGAATAAAATATTTGAAAGGAACAAAGAACCTGAACAGCTTCCAGTTTTCAATTATAATACAGCCTAGCAATTCTACTTATTTCAGTTACTATAATCAAACTTCTGTTCTATCAAGGTTTTGAAGCTAAAACCCTCAAAGCAGAAGGTTTCACTTACCTAATTGACTGCCAATGCAAGTGCAGATTCAATCCATCTGTCCCTGAGTGGATGTGCGTATCTCGGCCAGCCTGCCCTGGGTTTGGGCTTTAAATTGCCCTTTTTAAGCCTGATTTCTCATGGAAAGAAAGCTTGTAACAGTGGCTTTTCTACTCTGATCATTTCAACTCCATAAACTTCTGATGGTAGACATAGATTCTATGTAATTCTTCTGGGATAAAGAGAAGGATTTCAAATTTACTAAGATTCTGCTACCACCACAAACTCTGTCATGAACAGGAAAATGACCAAACAGACAGTTATTTGAACACACAGCATTGTTACCCAAAAAGGGACACTGTTGACAAATAGCTCTTTCTCCTGCTCAAATCACTCATGTAGCCAGTTAATACTCATATTCTTCTAGTGAAACCATGAAGCTTCTCTTAAATTGAGAAAATGTAGGCAGATGGGATTTCCACAGGTTTGGAAGCATGTGTCAACTTTTCTCTGGATTTTTCAATTTAAAAAACTTCATAGGAACAATAATGTTGACACTGATAATGAAAGCAGCCATGTTTTGAGGACTAGGCTGTTGAATTTATTGCACAGACGATTTCATGGCTTTTGCAATGACTTTGTGGGGAGTCTTATTATGGCCCCCATTATACACATTGTATCAGTCAGGGTTTTAGTAGAGGAACAGATATAACAAAAGATGTAGAAATGTATAAGAAATTATAAGATTGGCTTATGACAGTCAGCCACAGAGTCAGATGAGGAAGCGTGCAGAGGGCATCCGTACCCTGGAGCCTGATGGATTTAATCCAAGAACTGGAGTTTACTAGTGTTTTGTGTAAGTTTATATCAGGAGCCCAATGGGTTTGTGATGTAAGGCTGAGGAGTCTACTTCTGAAGGCTGAAGGATCCAAGGCAGAGGCCACTAGAAGCCAGGAGACCACCAAAGACGGGAGCTCCTCTAAGGAAATGGAACGCTCCATTCTTTCTTGATTCCATTTTCTACCCTTTAAGCGATGAGTCACTCTAGCGTGGGCCCTCCATGACCTGGGGTGTGGAATTGCTGACCTGATTTAGTTAAGCTTTTAACTTCTCAAGTTGACGCAATGCATCAACCACTACACATATAAAGAATACGGGCCTAGAAAACTTGAATGCCTTACCCAAGTCATTTGCCAAGTTCATAAATAACTGAGGGAAAGTATGAATTCAGAGGATCTGAAATCAGAATCCACATTTTTAGCAACAAGACGAGGATAGTAAACAGATGAGACAGTACAAATCAACCTTGATCTGTCTCATAGTTGAAAAAGAATTTGGTCGCCCGACTCAGGCAGAGTGTCACGCTGAGCAGCAGCAGCCCATACTCAGTAATGCATGGACTGTGTTCTCAGGACTTCACTGGCCTTCCTGCAGGAGTGGAAGGGAGACTCATTTACCTGTGTGTCTATGACAGCTCTCAGAAAAACCATACATAACTTAGCTAAGAGAGTGCATACGGTGGGCCAAATGCTTCTGGCAATCCACATGAAGTCTACAGCAAATAATTGCTTATGTTTTGAGTTTGGCTTGACTCTATTTTCTTTCTTGGACAGAGATAGGTTCTATTTTAAGAAATAAAGGAGTAGAAGGAGTAGTAATAAGAAAGATAAGATGACTGGAAAGCCATCCCTTGCACGTGGATTTAGGATAAGCTTTTTGGGGTTTGGTAAGGAGATTTCTTTAATTGAAGGTAACTTGACCCCTAGCCCTGTCTCAAAATGGTTTTCCAGCAGGAGAAATGGAGGAAGATGCCAGGGAGCACTTAGGAGAGCACACACATTGCTGGGTCTCTGGGTTCCACCTGATAGAGCAAAGCACCAAGGAGAATCAGGATCTAGAATGATCTGAGGTATTTTTATGGAATATTGAAACAAAGGTGTGTGGTTCCCAGGAAGTCTCCAGGAATCACAAGCTATCTCTGCCTGCTCTGAGAGGTCTTTCTCCTCTCCCTATGGGAGGGCAAGTTTCTAGAAAGACCATAGTTCCTTGGCATCTCCAGGTTCAAGAGACCAAAAACATTTAACAGGAGGGAGTCTCTATGTGTACTTAACGTCCTAATTTGGGGAGTTCAGTCCCCTTCCCACCGTACCCCTTCCTATTCCTTCCAACTTATGTTCCCCTTCCCATTCACAAAAGCTGTATTTCCATTTTCTCTTTTTTAAAGCCCCTCTTCCCTTCCTTCATCTCCCCATCTCTTGCTCACCCCCATGGCAGAGGTCCTTCTATTCCTTATGAACTATCTTTTAATTTGCTCTTTTCCTGCATTTTGGGCTACTGACATGAGAGAAACCATGTGATATCTAAGCTTCTGCATCTGATTATGTGTTCCAATATGTACTACTAAAAAAATTTAAAATAAATACACCATTCTAAAGATTTAATGTGAGAAAACAATATAAAGTATCTTAATTTGATGTTAAATGCTTATAGAATAGTAAGTACAGTTTTCAAATGCCATGAAAATTAATTCTATCTTCCTTTAGTGTTAATATAACAAAATTTCAAAGGAGGGCGAGACCCAGGACAGCTTCACAGAGGTGTCAGTGTCCCATGACCAGCAGAAGCAGGAGGACGCCCTGCTCCCAGGAGGTGTGCAGGGGTGGAAGAGAGCTCTCATGGCCAAAGGAATCATGATGGGCTGAAGACCCCTCAGCCACAAACCACACTGTGACAGGCTAGGCCAATCAGGACAGCGAAGCTCCCACCTAATGCCTTCAGGGGCCTGTGACACAGAGACCATGCACATCACCTCCCCGGGGTCTTCTTACTACTCTGGCTTGAGTTCCCTGTGTCCTTGCCAAAACTCACATTGAAGCCTAATTCCCCAGCGTGAGTTGTGCCAAGGTAGAGGACCGTTAGGAGGTGCTTGGGGCCAGGGTCACAAGGCATGGCAGTCACAGATGCACTATTTTTCTTCAGAGATGGGTTAATTTTCTCAAGACCTGGTCTTGGAGGACTGGGTTGGCTATCAGGCCAGCAGGTTGCTCTGAAGCGATGTTGGCTTCTTTGGCTTCCTCCTCTTTGTCCTCTCAATGCCTCCTGCCTTATTATGCTGTTCAGATCTGGCCCCAAAACTCTCACCAGAGGTCAGAGAGCTGAGGATACAAGATCAGGCTGCCACTGTGAGCAAAACAAATCCCTTTCTTTATAAATTACCCAGCCTCAGGTAATTTGCTATACCAACAAAAATACAGACACATTATCCTCTCCAGTAACTTAGGCACATTCATTATGCAATAAAATGTCAAAATATTCCACCATACTACAACAGAAGGAAAGCCCAAACAGATAGTAATTTGAATTTTACAAAAATTGAAAAGCTGTACTCTTTAAACTCATCTTTGTAGAGAGAAATTCCTTCCTGGGATACCCATTTCCATAGTCGCAGGAATGATTAGGAAGAATTGACATCAATAATATATAGCAAGACAATATCATCACTCAAAGGGGCTGGGTACAAGTTAAATACTTGAACATTAACCCCGTAATCTCAGAAGATACTTTATTAGATTACAGATCATGAAATCACATTCCTAGGGAAGAAGAGGAGTTCTTATCATTCGAGGCCATTAATAACAAACCCAGGAAGGCAACACAAGGAAGTGGGGCCTGTCATTCCTTCACCTTGAATTCTGCCATGTCCTAGGGAAAGTTTGCTCTCTGAGGAGAACTGGTTCAGTCCATAGAGAGGAACCCTAACTCAATCATAAGGATAGACCTACTGTATCGAAGCCTTAAACTACTACCCTCACCCTGGAGCCTGTGCTCTCCGGGCTAATGCATTCATACAGATTAACCCCAAACTCTGCCTTCAGAGCTGAGGTAGAGGGAAAAGAGATGTAAATTGAAAAATAGTTTCAAACAACAAATTTACACAGTAATTCCAAATAGGCAAGAGTAGAAAGCCATGCTTGCCTGATAAGTCATTCGTTAGAGCCGTAAACGTCCCACGTACTACTTGGTTGCCAGTTGGACCAGGAAAAAGAAGTGAGTTGTGAAGCATGTACCTTTGCTTTTGTTGCAAAATCTCTAACCTCCAAAAAGAGCCTTAAAAATGGGGTAATATTCAGGCATTTTGACATTTTCCATTTTGAGGGAACTCAGAGAATATAAAGATAATTAGCAAGTGCCTAACCAAATACTGGCAAGATTAAAGGTGAGATACATGGTTTCACTGACACCTGATTCAGCTGGTCACCCCTACACATGATGGGGAGACAGAGTCTCCTCCTTTGCAGTACGGCTTTTCCAGGGCCATGGCTAGGTGATCGTGCCCGTGTTTCCTGCTTCACATGGGGCAGCACCTACAGAATCCGTATTCTGGAGGAATATCACGTAGACTCTCAAATACCTCCAGTGGTGCTTTGCAAACCTGTCTACTGTAATACCTTCAAAGCCAAAGAAAAGTAAGAATTCTATGGACAAAGCTAAGGCATCATTCACGCTTAGAATTTTTTGATTCACTCTTTTTTCTTTCATGTAGATTTCCACAAGATTTTTATTTGCTTTAATACAAGTATAATGCAGAGTCAAATTCCTGCTTTGTGAGGTGTGCTGTGTTTACTCATCATTGTAAAGAGAGTACGCACCAGCTTGAAGCAAGGCTTTTAAATCACTTAGAGTTAATAAAACTTTAATCACAATCTTTAAAAAAAGTACAACTGAAGAGAGAACATCACTGTAAATGGAACTGATACAATAGAAATATATTCATTTTTAAACTTTTAAATATTAATATCTAGACAAAGATGATCAATATAAACATATCACAGTGGTATTCCATAGGACAATTCAATTAACATATTTTGAAAAAATAATAAAACCAGGGTATTACAGAACATCATTACACATCTAGTGTCATTCCAATTTTC
The DNA here is from genome assembly GCA_002564285.1 of Tympanoctomys barrerae. Classification (NCBI taxonomy): domain Eukaryota; kingdom Metazoa; phylum Chordata; class Mammalia; order Rodentia; family Octodontidae; genus Tympanoctomys; species Tympanoctomys barrerae. The sequence goes on from NDGN010361627.1 coordinate 7,682, forward strand.
TCCTAGAACTACCCGTATTTGTCCCATGTGCCCTTGCTTTTGGTGCCCATGTTCAAGTCAAGAGATAACCACTCTCTGAAATGAAATTTTCAGAAATACAATGAAATAAAAATGTCTCTTATCCTACTGAGTTGTAAACTGCCAATTGAAAGATTAAAATTTTAATACTATGCCCATCAGCTGACAAATGGATAAAAAAGATGTAGCATTTCTATACAATGAAGTATTACTCAGCTATAGAAAAATATAAACTTGAGGATTTTATGGGTAAATGGATGCAACTAGAGACTATACTGGTAAGTGAAGTAAGTCAGACTGGCATGTGCAAGCACCATATTGTCTCCCTAGTGTAAGAACCTGAAAGGGTAAATAAAATCTGAAAGGTACAACAGATACTGTGAAAGGGAAAGACACTGTTCAAAGGGAAGGGAACACTGGGGTGAGGGAAAGGACAAAAGAAAGAAGGCCAAAAGATACATTTACGCATATATGCAGGATAAGCTGGATAATTGTACTGCTGACCTCTGAGGGTCTATTGAAAGGAGCAGTTATGCTTAATTTTTTTTCTTTTCTGTTTACCAATTTTGCATATTTATATCTGGTAATCTAAACAACTAATTTGAAAGATAAAATTATGTAATACAACAAACATTTTCAAAGCCCTATTATTTTGTTTAGTGAAATTCTATATCATTGCCAATGTTCTCTCTTTTTTTTACTAGTTTGCATCTCTTTAATAAATAGTTTACTGTTATATTTATTGTCATTTTCTGGTCAGAAAGTTCACTTTTAATTTTATAAATTAAATCAAATAAAATAAAAATAGTAAATAAAATGCCATCTTGAGAGATAATTTTTTTATACATTTTGATGTTTAACTTTCTAGGTAGGTAGACAAGATGTTATAGTTTACACTGTTCTGAAATAGTTTTATATTGTATGTTGAGCTTTCTCCTGGGGCTTTGCGAAGTCAATGCCTTCACCCCAGGGAGCATGCGTAGCAGGAGTGAGGCGTGTGGCCCTGAGTCTCTTTCCTCTGTCCAAAATCTAAACTCACTCTCTCCCCTGTAGAGATGAAGGCTGGAAACTTCAGAATATGAAAGGCTTGTGTGTAACTCAGGGAAAAAATGGCACTTTTAAGAGTAAACCAATACAAACATGATAAACAAAGATTAAAAATGTCATGGTAATGCAGGAATGGTAGCTGCTTGTTTTTACCTATAATATGTCTACATTTATAATACTGGAGACTGTAATGATGGTCCCTGAACCTCGGGCCCCAGGATGACTTCTCTGGTCCCTGGGCCCTTTGCTTTTGTGGGCTTTTTCCTCTGTAAAAAAAAAAAAATAGTAGAAATTGTATTTTATGACTGCATTAGAATTAAGCACATATAATCTAGATCAAATTCATTAATATATACATCCACTATTACCATACTCATATATTCTTTTGGTCATAAAAGAAACTAAAGTTAAAGCCCTTTTCTGGAGCCCTAGAAGTACATCAGGCCTATCCAGTGTTCCTGCAGCTAGTGTACATGCCAGGCCTTCCTGAGTCAGGTGAGGCTGACGTGCAATAGCTACAACCTACCTCTCCTCCCGGGACACAGCCCCTGTGGTCAGGGTGCAGCACAAGAAGAAGTCTGGGGAGTGGCTGGGGTGAAGACAGAAGTGTCACATCACAATGTGTGCTCTCTCATGTCTGTCTTTTCTTTCTTTTTTTCCCCCCTTAAGGTTAGCAGCCTTCTCATATGACTGCTTTTCCTCGGCTGCAGTATTATTCCACATATCTCCTGGTTTTCTTTTTTTTTAATTTTATTTATTTTTCTGTATTTAGGACAGGATCTGCAGGGTCTACACAGTCTCACTACGTAGACGGGACTCATAGTGATCCTTCTGTTTTCATCCTCCCAAGCATTGAGATTATAGGCACACCCAGTCTCAATTGCTGCCTCAGCGCACCCTGGTGACTGGGCCAACAAGGCACACTGGGGACCGAACCTCAACTGTTGTGCTCTGCCTAAGCAGGCACTTTAGTCCACTGAGCTATCTGGCCGGCCCTCACGTGTGTCTTTACCTGAGCTTGGAGTCCACAGCTGTGGTGAGACCTTTGTGCCAGGTGGGTGGGGACAGTACTCTGGCATCGCTGAGACAAGATCAGAAGACCTGGGCTGTGACACCTTGCGGAGGCCTGACTGCTTCCCAGAGCAAATTTTAACAAGCAAGAAGTGAATCTGTATACACAAAATAGTTAGGAAGGTTTACAGCTACTTTCTCTTAATTCAAAGAGAAGAAAGATTTGTACTAATAATATTTGGACCGGATGTCATGTCTGCACCTTGTACTATGAGTAACCACTAAGAAGATAACAATGTGCAATGTATTAATTATTGAAACAGTCCTATTAATCGGTTTTGAAACTGTCTCATTGCTATCCGTTTCTCAATAAAATAAAATATTTTTAAATAAAAAAAGAAGTGAATTCCAATGAGTTCCTTAAGCCACCATTGTTTGAGGGTGTGGGTCACACGCAGGCAGAGCCATAGAATCATCTTACAGCAGGGAAACTGAGGGAATGGTGCGGTTTGTCCCACTGACTTAGGACACAGTGACACCAGCCAGGTTCCACCCAGGACTCTCCATGTTCCTCTCCGCACTGTCTCTGGCTTTCAGAGGAACAAAAAGTAAGGAGAACAAAGCAATTATGAGGGAAAGAAGAAGAGCATAAACTTTATGAAGCAATAAGTGTCATCAAAAGAGAATCCAAACAAAAAACAAATGGAAGGGGAAAAAATGAAACAGATTGAATGTGAATTTTTGCCAGCACCACAGGACTTGACATTTTGAATTATGACTACTTACAGGAAATATTAGAAACTTTCCAAGAAAGGGACAGTTCACATAAATGATGGGTCCAGCGCAGTGCTTACGTGCTAGCTTTGACCATAAGTTTACATTCTAGCTTTGGCTTGGATAGTTTCTGATTTTCATGGATATAAGCATGCTATGGGTGAGAGTCCATAAAACATACGGTACAAAGCATCTTAGTGGAAAATTGCTCCAAATGTGACCTGCCTGCTGTCTTCTGACCCTTGGATATAGTGCCAGTCCTGCCCTCCCTGTGTGCCCATCAGAGTGCCCAAAGGCACAGCAGTAAGTTCACACTGACTCATCGAATGCACAGAATAGGTTGGCAGGTGACACAACTTCATTTCTGAAGGGTTAGGATCCTGGGCATGCACACCCGAATCTCAGACATCTCCTTTTGAGAATGCCAGAAAGGTTATAAAGATTTCTGCTATTCTATAGAAATCATGGTTGAGAAGAAAGATTTGTACTAGAAGTGTTCAGACAAGATATCATGTCTGCATCTTGCACTATGAATAACTACTCCAAAGACAATAATATGCAATGTATTAATTATTGTAACTGTCCTACTAACCTGTTTTTTATTTTATTTTATTAAGAAACAAGTATCAATGTGACAGTTTTCAAAGCTGATTAATGGACAGTTTCAATAATTAATACATTGTATATTGTCATCTTCTTAGTGGTTATCCATAGTACAAGAAGCAGACATGATATCCTGTCCAAACACTAGTGCTACAAATCTTTCTTTTCATTAAATTAAGTGAAAGTAGCTGTGTATCTATCCTAACTGTTCTGTATATACAGATACAAAATGGTCCTTCCTTTGTATCCCCTTTTTTTGTTTAGT
>NDGN010361742.1:0-21215 GCA_002564285.1 Tympanoctomys barrerae
AGAAAGAAAGAAAGAAAGAAAGAAAGAAAGAAAGAAAGAAAGAAAGAAAGCAAGCAAGCACACTCAAAGACATTGGCTAGGTGTGGTGGTACATGCCTGTCATCCTACTACTTCAGAGACTGAGGCAGGAGGCTAGTCATGAGTGCAAAGCCAGCCTAGACTACATGACAAGACATACAGTAAACAAATATAGTGGATGATAAGATCAAAGCCACAACAGGCCTTTGTTAACATTGAAAAAGTTGTGCAAAAGTTATCTCTAAATGAGAAAAACAGAAGAGAAGGATGAGCAACATGAGGTAGAACTAAGAGGGAAAATAATTTCGTCATGGAGATTAAAGTGGAAGAAAAGCAACAGCAAATAAACAGCTAATAATGCTTTAGTGGAAGTGGAAAGTGGAAAATGGAAGCTTTTTAAATCCAAAACATGAAGAAAGATAAGAAATATTTGAGAGAAACTGACAACTGAAGACAGGCAGCTGGATCCAACGCAGAGGTTCTGAGAGTCTGAAAAAAATAACCTGAGCCTCAAACTAAAAATCACACCTTGCAGAACATTTCTTGAAATTAAACGTTTGAAAATATGTGCTAAGAGCATGCTGGAGACTATCCGGAGGGCCAACCAGCGCCGGCCTGCGCTAACACAGCTGACTCTAAGGACAAAGAAGGAAAAAGACTGCCTGCCGCACAAAGGAAAAAATTACATTGTCATCAGATTTTGTCCTGTGTTTCCTTGTGCCAGAACACAATGGGTTAACATTTCGTATGCTCAGGAAAGAAGGAGAAATGCTGGCTTTCCAGCCAGTAGAACTAGTTGATAAGTATAAAAAGCCGCCGCGAAGTCTCATCAGCAGAAAGACCAGGCAGCGCTGTCCTCGTGAGACCTCCGGGGGAAGCAGTTACGAGGACGACTAACAAACTGAAGGGCCAGAGCCGTAAGGGCTGCAGGTGCACGGTGCGGCTTCCAGTCCCTGCAGGGCTGAGGCCAGGTCAAGGGTGGCAAGGGACAGTGATGCACCCCGTGGACGTCGGACCACGGCCACAGCTCACAGCCACTGATTGGACCCGGTGGCTCCTGCAGCCACTGTAACAGACAGGATTGGTGCTGAGGTTCCGACAGCACTGTCTGTCTGATTTAAAATGCTTCCTTTCTGCGCTTTCCATCTCCCCTAAGGCATTGTTGGTTGTGTTTATTTTCTGTCATTTTCCTTCTAGTTTAATTTTAACAATGACATTATCTTCCCTCTTAGGAGTTCAGTAAAAGGCAAAGCAAGTGAGTAATTGTGGAACATTCTATTGTCCTTCATGCTTTGGGGAATGTGGATCTTTGATATGAAATACAGTATGCACTGCAATAATATGAAAGAGGTTAAGTAGAGCCCTCAGTTTGGATTTAAAATATTAGTATGGACTCAAAAGTATTTCCGTGTGTGTGTGTGCACGTGTGTGTGTGCGCGCGTGTGTGTGTGCGCGCGCGCACATGCGCTCACTGCGTCCACCTGCCTGCTCCCCTCTGGAAGGAGCCCTGTGATGTCAAATGCTAAGTCCCTCATCACATAATGCAGATGAAGAAGACAGGGAAATTGACGGGTTCAATGAGAGATTCGGAAGATGATCGAGTCTTCAAGAAATGGGTGGGTAGGTTTTTTTCACTTATAAGTATGATCTCTAGATAGTTTGGTTAAACATACTGCAGATTTGTACTGGTCTAATGTAAAGTCAATGATTAATTTTTTTTCTTTCTTTTTAAAAATTTTTGACCAATTATTTTTGACCAAGTGTGCACGCTTGGATCGGGTAGTCTGAACAAGTCATGTGACGACAACAATATGCACTACAACAACCATTGTCAAATTCCGATCATTTTGTTTAGTGAAATTCTGTATCATTTCTGACTTTTTTTACTATTTTTTATTCTCTTTTAAAAAAAAAATGGGTAGGATCAAAGCAGAGACACATCTGGACAGATGTCAGACTGGAAGACAGGGGAGGGCACCTTGTTGGGGAGGCTGAACTACAAGGGACCGGGGGCTGCGGGGAGCTGCCTGGGGTGACACCATCCACAGGGTCCCCTGGGCAGCTGCGGAGTTCGTTTGTTGGTGGGGCCACTCTGAAGGCCCACTGCGGCCCAGTTGCTAGCTCACCCAGGCATTTTGGGCGGGTTCCTCTGTTTGTGTTTTTTTTTCCAGTAGCACATGAAAGGGTGAAGCCAGAGGAAGAAACACAGCCGCAAACATTGTGGGAAAGGTGAAGCCGCCAACAGCTGTGGCCGGAGGCCCCTCACAGTGGGCGGTGGCCGGGCGGCCACCTGGGCGACCACGGCCCTCTGCGCGCACTGCAGCTCTCTTCTCTGCTCCGCGAGTGTGCGCTGCAGCGGTCCTCTTTGGCAAAGAACACTGACGCTTGGAGCTTAGGGCTCGCGAGTTTCTCTTGCGCTACCTGCTGAAAGTGTAATATCTGCAAGCGTCTGATTCACATCAGTGGGTGGCGAAGGAAATCTAAGACTTCAGTTAAATAAAAGTCTCATGTCTTAGACATTCATTTTGTTTACTTTTTGTAACATGTGTGAGGTTCATGTGGTACAAAACCCCAAAGTTGCAAAACTCTGCAAGGGAAAAGGACATCTGCCCAGCTGTCCTCGCCCGTCACCCTCCCCCCTGAGGGCCCCCCTCTTCCCTGCTCCCGGGTGCCTTCGAGACAGACGCTGTGCAGACCTGCGAGCCGGGTTTTGGGCCCCAGCCCGTGGAGACCACGCCTGCGCAAGGAGGAGGCGCAGAACAGCCGGTCCCCGGGCCACCGAGGCGAGGGGAGCACTGCTGTCGGGCCTTTATCTGATGTCGAAGGAGCGCATCATTCATGCAGGCTCAGAAAAGCGAGAACACAGAAGGCCAGCTGCGGAAGGACACCACTGCACCGACGGGTCTTCAAACCTTATGTGGAGCAGGAGCTCATAAAATAGGACAGCAGCAGGCCAGGCACGGCGGTGCAGGCCTGTAAGCTCAGCACTGCAGGAGGCTGAGGCAGGAAGATGCTAAGTTTGGCCCACTTGCTAGGTAAGGCAGGTGACCTCTGCCAGGGGACTGGTTGTCCCTGCGGGTCTCGTGAGGGGGGCAACGGGCGCCTGGCTTGGGGAACCCAGGTCTGCTGATTCTAGATTCTTCTAACGGAGAGCTTCAGCACCACAGCTGGTGTTTGGGGGGTCATGCTGTGCAGCCGTTTTCCTTTGAAGCAAGAAAGGCCCACTGTGGTTCAGACCTGTGGCGGAGGGACACTTATGGGCTCCGAGCAAGGGCGCTTCGGGGCTCCCCGCCTCCTCTCCCCGCAAGGCTTGCCTTCCGCTCCCTGCCCAGCTGCCTCTGTGCCAGCGCTCACCAGACGAGCCTCGGTGTTTGCCGCTTTTCACCTCCAACTCTCCACAGGGCATATCGCTGACCGAGAAATTTTACTCATTGATCGATTGACGATTCATGATTGATTGATTGGTTGGCACCAGGAGTTGAACTGGGGACCATCCCGCGGAGCTACATCACCAGCCCTTTTCAATTTTGAGACAAGCATGTCTGGGTCACCCTGTGGTGGCCGACAGCTGGGCCCAGAGCCCCTGCTCTGCTCTTGTGCCTTTGAATGTGTCCCTCAAGGGCTTCTGTGTATTTGGCAGGATATGGTCCTGGACGATTCCTCTGTGTTTTCTCCGCTGCAGCCCAGCAGGCAGGTGCTTGCCTGGCTGTCTGCTCCTTACTGAGTGAGGTGTGTCAGGATCTCCCACCAGGGCATGCATAGCTTTGTTTCTTTCTGCAGTCCGGTCCATTTCTGTTGTACTGGTGAATTGTACCTATTATATGTAGCCATCTTGCCTTCTCGTTTTTACCTTAATGTTGGTTAATCTGTTACCAATTGTATACATGGTAGTTTATGTATTTTCTGGGTATGTGTTTTTAAATTTTTATTTCCAATGTCTTTGTTGACAGGTTAGTTAATATTTTATTTTCTGGTACTGAGGATTGAACCCAGGACCTCTGCATTGAGCTACACCCCTGTCCATTCTTATTTTTCCTCTTGAGAGATCTCTCACTAGGTCACTAAGTCGTTCAGACTGGGGCCAAACTTGTAACCCCCCTGCCTCTGGCTCCCAGAATGCTGGAATAGATGTGCACCAGCACGCCCGGCTACTAAGGATGATGTTCATAGACAGAGACGGCAGGATGAAAGCTCCAGTTTAATTTAGAAATGCAGTCTAGAGTTCTCAAGCTTGGTGTACCATCCCCCTTAGAAATGGTGGCTATTGATATATTTGGATTTATTCCTACCGTCTTCATTCGTGTGCTCTGTCCCGGCTCTTCTGTGTCTCCCTTTGTCTTCTTTTCTTTGGATTTATTACTGAGTAGTTTCCATATTTCACTTCCTTCCCTTCTGCTAGTTTGTTAATTATGCACTCTGCTTCCCTTCTGCTTGTGCTTACTCCAGAAATTAACTGTAATGTGAAAATCTGCTATTTCGAAATCTTAAACGCTCAAGGGCACTAGATCACTTCAGATCCAATTATTTCTCTCTCAAATGATATGCTTGGTACATCTGTTTTGCAAAAGAATTAGCTCTTCAGAAAATTACTGTTGCTTTGAGTTTTGTTTACACTTATCCCAGACCCTTTGCTTATGGAGTTTTAAAGCTTCACACTGTCGATCTGCCGTCACTCTTCCTCACCCGAGTACGTGCATTATGCTTCCCTTAGCGAAGGTCAGCGGGTAGTAAACTTCCTCACTTTGTGATTGTCTGACAATGACCCCATTTTATCCTCCTTCTCGAAAGCTATCATTTTTTATCTCACAGTATATACAATTTTATTTGCCAATTTTTTTTCTCCCAGTTTATTGAAGCCATCACTTTCCTTCCCCCTCACTGTATTGGTGTTGAGAAATCTGCTGCCACTCCAATTTGTCATCCTTTGATGGCAAAAAAGCAGAAAGTCATCTGCTTTTATGTCTTTGCTTTTGCCATGCTGAAGTTGAGCTGCAACTTGTTAGGTTGTGTGTGTGTGTGTGTGTGTGTGTGTGTGTGTGTTTATCCAGTTTGACTTCCACTCAGCTATCATATTCTTAATTATCACCAATTCTGCATCTTCCTGCCCGAGGGACCCACATCGTCTTCCTGCAGCCTCCTCTGCGCCTCTTACCTTCTCTTCTCCAATTCTTCATGTTTCTGTGCGGGCGATTTCTTCCCATCTACCTTTTAGCTTTCTAATTTTCTCTTTAGCTATGTCTAATTGAGGTCTTAATTTGAATTATTCTAGACTTGCTTACGGGTGCTAATCCTTACTTTCTAGATCTCCTTGCTCCTAACTCTAGCATTTAGGCTCCAGTTCATGCTTCTGATTTTTTTTCCGTGGGTTACTTAATTCTCCATGTCAGATCATTTAGCAGCTAGAGTCTGTTGGTCTCACGCAGCCGTCTGAGGACTCCATTTTTTTTCAGCATGCTGCCCTGCCACCTCCTCTGTCTCATGTTTCTCTTTTGCAAAAGTGTTCTGCTTTTTGAGACTCCCCTTCCTGTGATGAATCTCTTGAGTCCCTGATGAGAGTGACTTCTCAAGACAACCATGTCTTCATGACCATAAGGCAGCTGCCCATCTCAAGTTTCTTTTACCTTCATTCTCAGATGATGTAAATGAGACATAAGTGCAGACTTTGCACTGTAGTGCGGACAGGTCTCTGGCCATAAATTTCTACTTCTTTGTGTTCACAGCTGGGCACTGAGCTCAGGCCTTCACACCAAGCTGTATCCCCAGCACTTCTACCTTTTTATTTTCAGGCAGGGTCTCACTAAGTCACCAAGTTGCCCAGGCTAGGCTCAAATTTGTGCTCCTCCTGCCTCAGTGACCCAGAATGTTGGTAATGCATGTGTGTGCCCCTGTACCCAAATGCTTTAGTTAGCTTGTTATTGCTGAGACAAAATACGTGACATCCACAAGCTAAAGAAGGACAGACCATAGGGATTTCAGTCCACAGTTAGCTATCATGTGGCATGCTGTCATGGCAGAGAAGGTGCAGTCCATGGCAGGTAGGCAGGGGGCAGAGTGATCGGAAGAGGCCCAGGGATGTCTGATGCCCTTCCAGGCAACGCCCATAGCAACGACGCCCATAGCAACGACGCCCATAGCAACTCACCTCTTCCCACTGGGCCTCCCCTCCCAACACCATGTGTAACTGTAAACCCATTAGTGGACTCATCCAGCGGCACACGCCCCTCATCCAGCAGCACATGCCCCAATCCAGTCATCCTCCTGCAAACTTCTCCTATGAGCACTTTGGGGAGGTGACATCTGGATACAAGCTATGACACTGGGCGCCAGTGTACTCCCTCTTCTTCATCCAGCGCCACCTGGGGAGAGAGAGGACTTCCCACTCGTGCCCTTGGGAGGGGCAGCTTTGTTGCTGGCTGGCCCACATCTTTGGAGGGTTCTACTTTTATGTGCTGGTGGAGTCCCATTCAGCTCCTCCTGCCAGGGTCTTGGGCTTTGTCTCCTGTGCCTGGCATCCTCGGAGGCACCTACACTCGGCTCCCCAGGACCCCTCGGGCAGGTGCTGGCTTCCGTGCCCAGCGACTTCTGTGGGCTCACACTCTGCCTGCTGTTCTTTGCCTCTGAGTTTGTTCTGTCCCTTTACCAGAGCTGCTGTGACAAACCCTGACAATGGCAATAATTTATTCTGTGACTGTTTGGAAGCAGAGCCCCCTCTGAAGGCTCCCGGAAGGATCCTTCCCCACCTGCCCCCAGGTTCTGGAGGCCACCACCTCGCTTGCCAGTCCTTGGCCAGTACACATCACTCCGTCTCTGTCCCCCTTCCCATGGCCCCTTCGCTCTGCCTGAGTCCCTCTCCATCTGTCACCTCAGTTCTACTGAGGACACCAGGCCGTGGGTTCAGGCCCACGCAGCCCAGAGGACCACATTTCAACTTGGTCACTGTCCCAAAGACCTTGTTTCTAAGAAAGGTCACCTTCACAGGATCCAGAGACACATGGATTCTTGAAGGAAAGCAATCACCCCCCTCTATATGTGTAACGTTTTTGTCAGTCTATCAGGACTTTTAAAGATTTTTAACTGATTTTAGTCAGCACCTGTCTGCTTGCTTGCTTATTTGTTTCAGCAGGGCAGCGTGGCATCCCAGGATCTACCCAGTTACACCTCAGATACAAAAGCCTGCACATTTCCCTTTGCTTGGACGACAAGCAGTGTGACATCAGGGGCTGTGCTCATCCTGTTTGTCCCTCGATTGAGCCAGCTGAGTGGCTTATTCCTGCCATACGCCAAGCCAGACATTAAACTAGCTCCATGACCTCGGATGCTGACAGAACCCGCCCCTTGGGAAATTGCTTTGGCTTCCACGGACACAAGAGCTTCCTGACCCCTGAGCCCATTCGGTGGCCCCAGCCTGATCCTTCCTTAGATACTAAATCTCCTGCCACCAACACCTGCTCCAGGCACCCCGAGGCCCCAGTCTTGCTGGCAATGCTCACATGAGCTCTTTCAGGGTGTAGAGCAGGCCACATAGAAATAACAAGGGAGGGGGAGGGGGAGGGTGCTCACTGGCAAGAAAGAGAAAAGGGGGCAAAGCAGAGCAGCGAAGAAACAAGAAAATCACCCTAGCAACAGAGGTGACAGCTGCTGAGGGCTTAGCAAGCACCAGGCCCTGTCCTGGGAAAGCAGCAGAGCAGGAAGCAGGAGCCATGTCATGCAAGAGAGTTAGCCACTTCTGGCCAGGAAAGGGGAGCGTGGTCCAGTGACCCTCGTCTCCTTTGCAGCTCCTCCTGGGACCTCCAGCGGGCTCGGCGAGCTCTCGCTTTCTCTCCTGTTCCCTGCCTCTCAGTTTGTTCCGCTCTTTTTCCAGGGCTGCTGTGACAAACCATGACAATGACAATGATTGGTTCTCTGACCATTTTGGAGAGCTCCCACCACAGACTCCAGGGAGGACCCTCCCCCTCCCCTTCCCACGTTCTGGCAGTTGCCGCCCCGCTTGCTGGTCCCGGCCTGTGCCTATTATTCCAAGGCGAGTCGTGGTGCTCCCTGGAGCAGGGAACTATGTGCAGCTCCTGCCTTGACCTGTCTTTGCTGAGAGCCAGGCGCAGCAGGAGCAGTCGGGCCTCCAAGCAGGGTCCTACGGGTGCCATTTCCCACATGAGCAATGGCAGCCCCCCCAGAACACCCGGGACCAAATTACAAACAAGGCAGCGCTGTTGAGGGGTAATGAGTTGTCTATGGTATTTTCTAAATTTAAAACACAGCATCCCTCTCAGAAGGTATACCCAGAAAATTTTTAAAGGAGAGTAGAAAAGAGAGCAAGAACTATAAAAATGGGGAAGCATTTTGCCAACATGAAAGAAGAGGGGGCCAAAGTGTTTGGGGACAAGTTTGGCCCAGGGTCTGTAGTTATATAAGACATTTCTAGTTTCAGTGTGGCTAGTTTGGTTCAGTTAGGGGTGACGAGAATCAGTCAGATGGTCCATGACTTTCATAAGATATAAAGAGGAGTGGAAGTTTGCTCTGCCAGAACTCAGGGCTGACAGCGGCGCCCCTCTTTTGGTACACCCCTTGCATCAGCTGTGTGCTCCTCCCAACTTGCTGTGCTGCTCAAGGGCCAGAGAGAACACTGGGGGCATTTGTTGGACCTGACATCGTACGAAGTCTGATAAAAAATGCAGTGAGCTTAAGTGAAACAGTGCTGCAGCAGGCCTTGGTCCTCCTCGGGATGTTCCCTGCCACTTCCGGCGCACTCACCGCCCTGTCCTCGCCGCTTTCTGCAGCGCTTCGGGAAGTCCTCTTCCATGCGTGTCTTCAGTTGTGCTGTCATGGTGCCTGGATGTTTCCAGTCAGTTCGGTCACGGGCGTTTTGGCTTTGGGTAGGAACCAGAAGCTGCCCGTGGCCAGGTCCCGTGAGTGCGGTAGGCGAGGACCTTCTGCAGCGTCTCCGCAAGCCTGCTTTCCTGTTGTGTGGCGTGTGGCTGCAGCACTAGATCCCACGTCATGAAGACACACACAGATGACAAGATAAGGTGTTCACAATGAGAGGAGTATTTGACAGGGCAAATGGCAGTACTTCCTGACATCCACCACGATTTCTGGTTACCCCTTGTATGTCCCTATGTAATGCAGCTTCCCCAGGGGCTGTGGAGGTCCAGCCAATGATCTAGGACACGAGACTACCCCAAGCTTTCTGGGCACCACCAACATAGAACAGCTGATTGGATGGTCCTGGACGGAGCAGTGAGTCACAGTGGTCAGACCATCTCAGTGCAAAGAGTCTGCTCGCTTCCTTTGGGTTTGCATACAGGAATGGTGTGTGAGTGACCACGAAGGCAACGACTGGGGGTGCTGGGGACAACAGCTTCCCTCGCGAGAAAGCCTTTTCTATACTTCTGAAAAGGATGAAGGAGATCTCAGAAGTTGGCCTTAGGAGACGGTTACTGTGGCGTCACTGTTCTGGCTCACTTCACAGGTGGCTGGAGCCAGGGAGAAGCTCACCATGCTTGGCATCACTAGTGCGCCAACTTACCGTTTGGACAGGAAGGTGGTGTTGAGTCACGCTGATCTCTGATGGTGGAAATAACATTCTAATGTGTCTACCTTCCCGCTAAGACAGACCTTTATGTCAAGCCATCACGTGAAGAAACCCTCCAGAGCCAGGATTTGACAGTGGCACAGTCAAGGCCCTCATTATCAAACTCAAGTGTAAGCAGGACAAGCAGGCAGTCTGTTACCTCTACTGTCTAATTAAGAGCATTGTCACCACACTAAGTTGGAGCCCGCCCATGTGACCAATGATTCTCTGTATGCCTTGGATCATCTCTTGTCCACTGACCCCTGGTGACCATTCTTTCCAATGGCATGCTTGGTAAATCAGAGGTTATTCTCATGGGGAGTGCTGTCATATATTCAAGAATAAGATTGAGTCCATCATCAATGACACAGAGAATGGGTCATGTAGGTGAAGATTTCTGCCACCATTTAGTCTGGGACAGATCTGAAAGTGCTTAGTGCAGAGTTTGCTTCTTGGAAGGGAGGTCTCTGGGGATCATGACTGCAGGCATCTGCTGCAGCACCAAGCAGGGTGGATTTTCTCAGCCTCGTGGAAATGAGCAGCACATACAGGCTCAGCTCTAGGAACATGACAGAGTGAACAAGCACACCCTGCCTGGGCCCACGACCTTTCCCAGAGCCATGCAAACCAGGACAGGGAGGCCAATGACAACTCAGAGAGCAGCAAAGGGAGCGGGCCTGCGGTTGGCCAAGATAAGGGTGTCTCCAATGGGGAAGATACTGAGCTCACAATTCAGGAAGCCTGGAGACGCAAGGTTGGAGACCAGAGCCAAAGGCGAGCTGTCTTCCAACTCGTTTCAGCCCCATGCTTTCAGGAAGAAGTCCCTGCTTAAGATGGGAAACTTCAGGGTCAATGCAATGAGGTCATCCAACGGCCAGCAAGAGTTAGCTGCCAAGAATAAGAGTTTCCAAAAACTGAAATGCTCCCTCAAGCCGTCTTAGATTCGACTCAAGCCAGGGCTATTCTGGGTGGACAACCTTGAGCTTCTGAGGGCCAAGATCCCTGGTGGCCTCTTCATTTAGACCAGCCCCACCCAGCCCACCCAGGGGTCAGGGAGCCACTTTTGTTGGCACTTTGCTGCTGTGACAGGTTTTAGGGGTGGTCTAACCCTTTGATGCTTGACTGTGGACACAGGAAAAGGAGTAAAAACTGTTCCACTGTTCCCAGGCCTGTACAGAAGTAAAAAACGTAATTTATGACCTCAAGAATAAATATGGTTGAAATTGGTCCTTTAAGGAAAGAAAAAAGAAAGGAAAAGACAGTCTTTTCTATCTTCTGAGTAAACACTGACCAAGAGTTCTATCAGTTTGAAGGTGTCCCAAGGCTTGACCTACCTGGCTTTCACCAAACTTGAAGGCCCGAGAGGAAAGGTGAACCTATGGGTTACACAACTCCCCTCATTCACCACCATCCCCATAGAAGATGGGGCTGCAGGTTCAGAGGGGAGCTCACCACCCAGAGAGCTTTCTTAAGGGAACATTAAGCAAGTTAACAACTAATATCTTCATGACGCTACGCAGGAAATTCAGAAATGACTCTCACTGAAATGGTTCTTGAAGGAATCCCTGAGAAAATCAGAGGATGCCCAGATTTGAGGACAAACAAGTCAGCAAATGTTCTTTGAGAGGCTGCAAGAGGTGAGGCCCAGTGCCAGGAGCTGGGACATAAGTACTGGATTTATGCAATTTCATATTTGCATTAAGAAGTTTTAGGATTTACATAAAAGAGGCAAAACGGACCAGTGGTAACAAAACTTGGTTACTGAAAAGAAAATAAGCTGAACTTGGGCAGAAAAGTTTATAATGTATTAATTTCCCTGTTTTTTTTTTTTGGTCATTGATTTTAACTTTTACTTTACTCTTCATTTCCTGTGTTGGAGATTTAAGCCCCCAACTTTGAATTAGCAATATTTGGAGACTAGGGCTTTGGTCTGACCCCTTGGAATTAGGCGAAGTGATGGGCCTAGGGCTCCCATGATGGGACTGGTGGCCTCACAGGAGCAAGGGAGAGCTCAGCTGCCCGTGTTTCTCTGTGTGGTCTCGTGAGGCCCTCTGCCATGCTATGACACAGCACAAAGGCTGTCGCCAGATGCCAAGCAGGGCTGGCACCACGCTGTTAGACCTTCAGTCCTTGCAGCCTATGAAAAATGTCTTTTCTTTATAAACTACCTGGTCTCAAGTATTTTATTATAGCAACAGCACATGGTCAAAAACGTACTCCCACCTACTGACTTAGAGGTCTTGGCAGTATTCAGTGTCTGCTCTCCGTCAAAGAACAGCCACTTCCTGTTTCCCTACAGTGTGGAACGGCACAGTTAATTCAGGTCAGCTTTCCACACTTGTATCATCTTGGGTCTATCAGGGCAATGTCCAGGATTCACAGGTGCAGCACTCTGCTTCCTCCTATGACATCATTTCCTTTCTTAACAGTCCTTTGTTTTTCCTAGAGTTAATAACTGCCTTACCTTTTTTTCTGATTTATTTGCACTTGTGAATAATTTATCCTCAAATTCTGTCAGAATTCCTTATGTCCTTACCCCGAGACACAAAGCTAGTCCATTTGGGTTCTTGGGGAACTCTATTTTTGTCCTTTTGTTTCTAAGTCACACTGCTTTGTTGTTTTTGTTTTTTTGTAGCTCCACTGCTGACATCTGGCTAACTTCCTACACCATCATCCTTGAAAAACCCCAGCTTTCTGGAAAGACCCCTTTTCTTCTTTGTGGTCTACTTCCTTGTTTTGGTGGGACACATCCTGCAGAAGCTTTCTGATCCACAGCCCTGGAGAACTGAACACATTTCCACGAACTTCATGCCTGAGAAGCATCTTTATTCCACCCTCAGCTCTGACTGCTGTGGCATAGAATTCTAGAATAAAAATAGGTCCCCTTCGAAGCTCACCGGCGTAGCTCCACTTTTATTCCAGCCCTCGAGCTGCTTTGAAGCCAAGCACTGATCCGATTCCTGAGCCCGCTCACAGCTGCCTGTCCTCTCTGAGAACTTTTAAGGTCTTCTCTTCCATCTTGGCCACCAAACTCCACAGAGAGCTCTGTGCCTTGGATCTGTCTTACTCACTCACTCTGAACCCTTGCGGTACCCTCCAGTCTGGAGGCTCAGCCTTGGGAGGCATTTTACCCCCATGTTTATTTCTCTGAAGCAATCTCCTCTCTGTTTTCTGTGCCTTTCCTCTCCCTGTGGAAGTCCCATTAAACCTGTTAGGCTGAGTCTTTCATTTTCTTATTAATTGCCTAATATTTTCCTTGCCTTTGTTGCTCTGTGCTATTTAAGAGATGGTTTCAATTTTATATGCCTCCTCCCACTATTATTTCTAAAATATTCTTGAACATTTCAAAGAAGCCTTCGTTTTTTGAAGTTTTCTATGTCTTTTGTTTTATTTTAATTTTAGCGTCCCATTCCAGTTCGGTGGACAGCACAGCTTGTGGTGTGTGCGCGCGTCCCCGCGTTGCACGTGACCCACAGGAAGCAATTGAGAAATACTGTAAATGTTTAAATTTTTTAAAATTGACTTTTAAATAAAGGACATCCACTGCCACGAATCCCCTCGAATTGCTCTTGGGTCCCTACACACCCATCCTGTCATTCGTGTCACTTTCTGGAGCAGTTCTGGAAGCTCCAGTTTTGTGTGTCTTTAAGAAGTGTGATTTTTAAAATGTAGCTTTTAAAAATGTAAAGATGCGGCATCTTTTTCTAGCATACCCCCTGTGTTGCCTTTGAGTCTTTTCTGTTCTGTGGGTTAGTTTTAGTCCTCATCTTGGGTTCAAGGCCTGCCCTGGCTCCCTGTCATAAAGGTGACCCTAAACGGTCTGCAGGATGTGCTGTGCTAGCAGCAGGCTTTGGTGGCGGGACTCAGCCACTTCCACAAGGTTCCAGATGTCCTGTAAGTCTCTTCCTTAGCCTGGGACATCAGCAGAGAAGACCCTAAGCACTCGGGCAGGAGCTGCGGGCGGGGGGCCTGGGCGGAGCCCCATCCGGTCGGGGGCGGGGTCTCCGGGGGCGGGGTCTCCTGGAGCGCTCTCTTGCCGCTGTCCTAAGCTGGATCTTCAGTCCCCAAGCTTTCCTTTAAGGTCTGTGGGGCAAGGAAAGGCAGTCACCTGTCTAAGGGGAGCAGCTGGGGAGGGGCAGGCTCACGCTCCCTTCCTTGGCAAGGGATCCCTGCCCACAGTCCTTAAAGACTTTTAGAAAGAGAAACAAAAAAAATAGAGGAAGACTCTCAATGGTCTTGGTCTCTTGCCCCTCAAATGCAGGATGTCTGTATTCTGCTTTCTGCAGGTACAGATTCACTTGGTGAGTCGCTCCCCAGTTAACTCCTTCCATGCATACTCAGAAAGTGCTGTTTACTTATTGGGCGCTTAGCCCAGACCTTTAACGCTGAGCTATGTTGCTAGCTTCTTGTCATTGTCTGTTTTGAGACAGTGTTTCCATCAGCTGCCAAGTCACGCAGGTTGGGCTCGTGGTCCTCCTGCTTCAGCCTGCAGGCATGCTCGGGGACAGGTAAACGAGGCCACACCCAGCAGAAAGTACTTTTCACAGGAGCCGCTCTTTTGTCTTCTGGTGGTGTGATGTTGTTCGAAGCCTGCCTCTGGAGTGCGCACTGTTGGAACCGCTGGGGAGGGGGGGGGCAGTCCAACATGGGCAGAGGCATCCCTAACAGGGCTTGTTCTGGCCATGCAAAGCGGGGACAGGTGGCCAGCTGTCCTGGCTCCAGAGTCGGGCAGAGTCCTCCCCTACAGTGACCTGAGGTGGTGGCTCAGCCCAGAACGAGGGAGCACAGGGGCTGCGATGAAAGGAATGTGGTGCAGGCTGAGGGGCCGTAGCCAGCCCCCGCCTCCCAGGTCTTTCAAGATTTTCTTCCTTAGCTGGGAAGGGGTTGGATGCGGCCAGGACGCAGCACAGCTTAGGTCTGGCAAGGGTGATGCTCACTGGCGGGAACCTCGGGCCCTGCAGATGGTGCTGTCCCTGTCTAGCAGTGGCCAGAGCAGACTGCGAACAGGACAGGGCCAGTTACGTAAGGATGGCAAAGCCAGCAGGATCTGCTGATGAACTGGGTCCTGGATGAGGAAGAAAAGGGAGAAGGAAGTGGTGGCCTTTTCCTGCAGTTGCTCGGGGCCTCCTCTCAGTCAGGGTAAGCGGGACTTGCAACTGCCAGAATGGGTATGTGGGAGTCGTGGGAGCCTGAGAGTCCCCATTGTTTTCTAATCTGCTTTTAAAAAGTTTAACAATGCATTGTGAGCATTTCCTCTTTATTATTGGCCCTTTACATTCAGCTGGGAGTAACGTTGCAGGCCCCTGGGGAAGCTGGCCCCTGGGGAAGCTGTGGTTCCCCTGGCTGGAATTTGTCCTTCTTCCCACCCCCACCCACGCACTTGCAGTGTGTCCTTTCTTCAGGTCAGAAACCTGGGTGACTCTCAGGTCAAAAAAGCCCGAGTATAAGCATGTGCGACCTGGGGGCTGGCAGTGGGCTGTGTGTGTTCCCAGCAGGGTGACCACTTCCAGAGACCTGTGAGGCTCCAAGGCACATGCTGAGGATGCGACAGTCAGTAGGCCTCTGAACAAGGTCACAGGGCAAGGGGGAAGCCTGCATGCGTGTGCCCAGATCTGTGTGTGCATGTCTGTCTGTGTGCATGTGTGTGTGCACATGTATGTGTATGCACACACCAGCTATATGTGTGTAAATGTGCATGTTCGTGTGTATGTGTGTGCATGCTATATACACACATGTGTGCATGGTGTGTGCACACATGCATGTGTGTGCCAGGGCTGGGCAGTAGCTGACCCCCTTGCCCCAGCCCCTGTTTCACTCTCGGACTCCCCTTCCTGTGGCTTTGCTCAGCCTGCCACCGCCTTTCCTGGTCTCTCCCATCTACTCCTACTGAGCCCACCCCCACATTTGGGGCAGGCAGCGGACAGCCACTGTGTGCTGAAGAAGGCTGCTGGCCCCCTGTCTGTGGAGGAGAATGAAAGGAAGTAAATCAACATTCTCAGTCCTGGAGAAGTAGGGTGCCCTGGGGCTCTGTCCCCAGGATGATCCTGTCCCCTGGCCCAGGAAGTGACTCTGGAGGGACGGGTCCACTCTGCGAATGAGACCGACCCAGAGGGTGGCCACCTGGCCTGGAAGAGCTGAGCCACTCTAAGGACAGGCAGTGAGCGAGACTGTGACCCAGTTGTCCAACTCCTGCCCTGCCTGCTGGGCCACTGAGAGCCAGCCACGTGGGGGACTGCAGACTGAAAGGCGGGAGATGAGGAAGCAGACTGACGCCGGCTTCGGCTTGCCCGCACACGTCCTCCCTTCCTAAGGTTTCCCTAAAGATGTTCCGAGGGTTTGGGAGCCACATTCTGTCAGCGTCTCTGATGGCAAGTGGGAAGGACAGAGCCGTAAGACAGCTGCCTCCTGGATCTGGTTTTCCTGGTAAGCCCTGGAAGGGCTTGTGGGCACCTACTGGTCACGGGGATGTGGCACAGCCCAGGAGGGTCCCCAGGGCTCCCCATCTCCCCAGTGTGGGTGGGCGTGTCCACCTGGGGTCAGGGCCGGGGGAGCAGCAGCGGGGAAGGCTGGGGACTTGGTCCCTCAGGAAGACAAAAATCTTCACGTGCAGGTGAGATAACAAGGATGACATTCAAGGTTTGTGCAGGAAAGAGTCAGAGGGAAAGGAACTGTGAAGCTGAGCAGTAACTGGGATGTAGAGGGAGTGTGACAGAAAAGCGGTCTTTCCTGCTGGGAAAGCAGGCAGGATCCCATGGCTCCTCCCACATGACAGTCACAAAGTATAGAACAAAGTCAGGGGGAGATGATAGCAAAGGGGTGTAGGAGCATTAGCAAAGGGGGTAGGAGCATTAGCAGGAAAGTGGATGGTGGGGTGGGGGGTGGGCAGGAGGGGCAGGGGGAGGGGAAGGGGGAAGGAGGGAGCATGTGTAGTGTTCGTGTCCCAACTCCCCGTGATGCACAGGGCTGTGACACGCTGCAAACATGAGTTAATAAAAAAAGAAAAGAACGTGTTCTATAGGTGGAGTGCTTATGTGGTTGAAACAGCCAAAGATGCAAGAACCTTCGCCCCAGAAGTCTTGCTATCTCTATCCCTCTCTTGCAGAGAACAGCCCGACTGCACGGCAGGTGTGTTAGTTGTGCAGGCTGTGTGACAAATTACCATGTCTCAGTGGCTTGGAGCAGAGCATACTTAGGACGTCACAGTTCCGGGTCAGGCGCCTGGCAGGCGTGGTGGCGCAGGGTCCGCAGGGCTGCCAGCCGCCGTGACCTGGGCTGTGTCCTCCTCAGAGGCTCCGGGGTGAGGGTCTCCTTCCAGGCCGGCCTGAGCAGTTTCCACTGCCTCTTTGGTGCTGTAGAACTGTCGCAGTTGGCTTCTCTGAAGGCAGTAGAAGAATGTTTCCAGCTTAGCAACAGACCGCGTTTAGGGGCTTTCACCTAGTCAAGTTGGGTCCTCCCAGGATAAGCTCTCTTTGGAGGCTCTCAGAGCGCTGTGATTCGAGCTGTTGTCACGTCTGCAGGAGCCCTTTCTCTTTTGGCGTACCATTGGCTGGGAGCACGCTGGGCTCTATGCGCGCTCCAGGGCAGTGAATTATATTAGCGTGAGGCTTCTGCAGGGAGCATCCTTTAAGGTGTTCTTACTGCCCTGGGGCTGGCAAACTGTGGTGGTGGCCCAACTCAGTTTGCTGCTTGAGTGTGTAAATAAAGTTTTATCAGAACACGGCCCCCTTGTCGCTTTACACTGGTCATGTAACCTCTTTCCTGCTACAGGTAGCAGCTGCACGGCTGTGACAGAGAGCACGTGTGTGTTCTGCAGGTTGAAAGTACTCACTGGCCCAGGGCAGAACGAGCCTGCTCTGCCTGTCCATGGCAGCAGGTGGGCTCTGCATCAGCACATCCACACGCAGAGGTCCTCAGCTGCCCCCAGCTGCACAGGCGTAGTCCCCACTGTCTGGCTGGACACAGGGGCTCCCCTGTCTGGACGCGCTGGACACAGGGGGCCTGCAGGCTTTCTCTAGGAATGACCTGGGGAGCACGGACTTTAAAAGTTCTGATTATGGGAAGTCAAATAACTTTTCTGTATCTTCAAATTATGTCTTTGGTAAAGCTTTGAGGAGCTAAAATTATCCTCTTAAAACTGAAAATGTAACAGAAAATAGCATAATGTTTAAAATAGAAGTAGAAAGCATCCAAAGCTCAAGGCATTTCTGGGGAGACAACAAGGAAACCTCGTTGCTGATATGTTCTCCCCCCAGGCTCGCGAGTCCAAAGTGAGCACGTTTCCTGGGCTCAGCCCAAGCTGGGGCATCACCTTCACAAAAGGCCCGAGAGTGAGCAGGAAGGTTGTTCATCTGAGGCCAAGAAGCCTGGGCGGAGCCCTGGGGTGAACTTGGATTGACAGCACTTCTAGGGCTCCCAGGGGAAAGAGAGCTGCAAAATTCGAGAGAGAAAATGGGTCTCTAAGTCCCTCTGGCTGGCAGGGTGGCGAGGACACGTGGTCCCCAGGCCAAGAAAGGCCCTGCACAGGCGGAAGCCAGAACCTGCAACTGGCCAGGACTACTCAGGATTCAATTGCAGGATGGCCTGGAACTGCGCAATTACTTTTGAACTTAAAAAATTGTAGTACCTATCTCCAAAGAGGTGGGGTTCCACATTTAGACCCCAATTAGTGACCTGGAAGGTTAAGTGGAAGAGAAATCTCAAGAAACATGTTTAGAAATGGAAGCCACATGGAGAAGAAAAATTTAAAAACTTGGATGATTGAACCAGTAAGAGCCCCTGGGAAGATGACAGAGGAGGCTGGAGAAAATGCCCCCCTGTGGAGGGCTGAGTCTGGAGAAGGCGGCACCGCCTCCCAGGGCCTCCTGCACTGGCCAAGCCTCTGGCTGCAAGGTCAGGAGGAAGCTGGCTCCATCCCACCAGGACCGCGGTGCTGTTTGTTCAGCTGAAAGAGTCGTGCAAAATGCTCGCCCGTCTTCCACTCCAGCCACTTGAAGGCAGCAGGCGACAGCACTAGAGGGATGAGTTATAAAAGAGACTTCAGTGAAGCTTGCCTGGCCCTCGGGGCCCTTTGCCAGTGAGCTGGAAGTTTCATTCGTGCTATGATCAGCTGGGTGCGAGGGCTACTCCTGTTCACAGTTTCAGCGGATGGGGTGCAGGGCGGTGCAGGGAGCCGCTGGTGGGCACCATGGTGCAATCTGAGATGACCAGTTTGGAACATACTTACATTAAAAAGGATCCTTTGTTCATCTTTTTTAAAAATGTTTTATTTATTTATGTATTTGGTACAGGGTCTCACTACATAGCTCAGACTCATAGTGATCCTCCTGTCTCAGCCTCCGCAGTGCTGGGATTACAGGCGTGCATCACCATGCCTGGTTTCAGGGGACAGCACTGCATGCGGGGGCCAGCATGGCATGTGGTGCTGGGGATCAAATCCAGGTCCTAGCATTTGCCAGGCAGGTGCTTAGACCACCAAACTGTCTCCCCCGCCCCTTCGTTCATCTTGAATTCAACTTTACCTGAGAGTCCTATATGTCTTATTCATTCATCTGTTGCTGCCTATAACAACTTTATCCCACAATGCCATGCAGAATCTTTTAGCTCTGCTTAGAAATGTCTGTGGTCCCTCTGGGCACCACAAATTAGGAAAAGAGGAGAGACGTGGGTCCCTAGCAGAGGGACTGGCCAGAGCATCATCACAGGGGTGGCCACCCTTGCAGTTGGGACACCTGCTGAGGCACATGTGGCTTCTCCAGAAAAGGGAGACAGCGGAGTGGAGACCGGACGTGGGTCCCGCAGCTGACACGCACGGAGCCCCTCTGGGGCGCTGCGGGCGGGCCCCTCCTTCTCTGCCTCTTCTGCCCTATGTCCTCCTTAGGAGGGCTTGGTAGCATTTACTCAGCAGCTCTGAGCTCCAGAGCAAGAGTGGGAACCTCTGAGGCCTCTGGGGGCCACGCCAAGGGGGCTTGGCGCCATTTCTGGCCCTTGGGCTGGGCCAGGCAGAGGACAAGAGCAGCCTGGATTTAAAAACTAGGACAGAGTGGAAGCTCGGTCCACTGCTCAGAAGGCAGTCATCACTGTTCGCCATCCATGAGCGGCGCCCTGCCCTTCATTTCAGTGCAGATTGATGTCTTATTACATTCTGTATTGTGTTTACTGCTGCGTCTCCATGAAGAAAGGTTTCCTACCTTAGAATATGGAGAGTTTTCTTAAATGCTCTTCTGGAGGTTTTCCACCTTTCCCATTTATACCTGTAATCAAGTGGAATTGCTTCACTTAGGATGTAAGATAGGTGCCCAGGTTTACTTTTTAAAATATAATAAATGACAATTAGTGAACTTCTTGTCCTTCCTCCACTGCTTTGTAATGGAATCTTTCTCACAAATCAAGTGGTTTCCGTCTATTTTTGAACTCTTTCTTGTTCTATTCACGTTTTGCCTGCTTTCCTAGTTTTCATAGCTTCGTGCTCAGTATTGACAGATGCTAATCTAAGGCTGCACTTTTTACTGCTCTTGGATCTTTACATTTTATAAAAACTATGGAGTATATTTTTTCCATCTTCACAAAACAAAGCTTTCTGAGACAATCACAACTGTACTGAATCTGTAGATAAATTTGGAAAGAACAAACATCTTTCACTCGGAACACTAGGATACAGTATGTCCCTTCACTTATGTGTGTCGTCCTTGCTTTCAGCGGTATCTGTGGTTCTTCATGTAGAGGACTTTGTGAGCTTTTGTTTGCCTTATTCTTTGATGTGCAGTGCTTTTTGCTGTTGCTGTAAGTGGGTTATCTCACTATGCAGCTCGGACTCGTAGTGACCCTCCTGTCTCAGCCTCCCCAGTGCTGGGATTACAGGCGTGCACCACCACACCCAGTTTCAGGGCAGGCATGGCATGCAGTACTGGGGATTGAACCTGAGTCCTTGTTCTTTCCAGGCAGGTGTTTCAACCACCAAGCTATCTCCCCAGCTCTATGTTCTATAATTTACACCACATGTAAATGACTCACAGTTCTTAAATGTTCTGTTACACCTTTTTCCTGACCCTTTCCTTTAGCCTTTCATTTTGGGAAGTTTGTATTGACGTCGCTTCAGACTCACCAGTCCTCTCTGTTGCTGTGCCTGCTCTCCTGATGGGCCCATCGCTGGCATTCTTTATTTCTATTACAGTGCTTTCTATTTCAAGTATTTCCTTTGTCTTCTTTGTTTAGACTTCCTGTCTCTGTGTTTGTATTAACCATTTGCCCTTGTGAGTTACAACTCACTTTTCCATTAAAACCTTTAAAATATTAAGTTATTTTAAATTCCTCATCAGATAGTCTCAAAATCCCCGGCATATCCAACTTTGCCTCTGATGCTTGCATTTTCTTTCCAGATCTTGGTTTTGTCATTGCATTCTTTACTATTAGCATTTTTTGTAATATTCTGTTGATTGCTTGACATCATGTGTTGAGTCAAAGAAACTGAAGTCAAGAGGCCTTTGGTACGAGGTTCATTTCCACGTGGCCAGGCTGTGGGATATGTTTGCTGTGACTGTGGAGTTAGAGCCTAAGATTTCCTGCAGTGTTTTGTTTTGGTTCCCTTGTTGTCTGTGGTGTTCCTCAGGCCCTCATAACTAGGGTCTAAGAC
>NDGN010361770.1:0-10463 GCA_002564285.1 Tympanoctomys barrerae
ACCTCAAGTCCGCATCTTGTACAGCAATTAACCACTAAGAAGAATGTATACAGAGTGTTAATTGTTAATATGTCCTAGTGATTTGATTTGTAACTGTCTAATTGCTATTTATCAATAAAATTCTGAAAAAAAACAAAAAATAAAAAATAAAATGAAGCATTTTATTATGCTATCCTCAATCATGTAAATGTGCACTATTTGAAATCAAATATATTTTGATCAGAATGTTTAAGTTGAATGAGATCATTTAGTAACATAAACCTTCTATATTTCCTGAGAGGTCCATAAACTAATCCCACACTACCTACCCTTCAGTATATCCTGGGCAATCTGTGATAATATTATCCAGCCCAGATTATACTGTGAAATTGCCATTATTATTGGCTTGGCCCTAGAATCATTATTCTTCCAATTAGGTATGTCTTACACATGACTGCAGTTAACAGTGATATGTAAATGTTTTTTCTAATCAAAGAATTTACAGTACTTGGAGTAATTGAAATAAAGAAAATATCTCTAAGATAATTTATTAGTATCACAAAATTCAAAACTTCATATTTGGACCTCACATATGTATTTGGTTTGTTTGATCAAATAATCCCAAGGTGATTTTAAAAAAGACTGAAAGAATCTTTATTTTTAAAAATTTACTTTGTATAAATTTTCACTTGCAAACGTAAGTCACTATAATATTATACAAATAAGAATTACTAGTTGTGTAAATAACTGAAAAGTACATTGGCATTTTATGGGTATTTAAATTGCGTTGGTTCATTTTATTACATATTCTAAATAATTCTGATAATTTTTCCCAAGTTACATCTAATACAACTACTTCATTTGACTATATATTCTGAAAAATATTCTTGACTCTTTAAAATGAATAGTAGGTCTTAGGAAATAAAATTCAAATCATGGTAACATGGAGAATTTGAGCTTTAAAAATAAATAAATCAATACGAGTGTGATCTTGCCTCATCTCACTCATGTTGTGCTCGCTGTTCATTATCCAACTCTGCTGCTACAGTAATTATTTGTACTGTGAATTATTGTCACACTGTTAAATACAGCTTTGAAAATGACAAGACCAATCTCTTTTATTTATCATCAAAGAATCACCCTGCTTAGAACCAACAAAAGTAAATTATATTTCTGTTAAGTATTTATTGACAATATTGCCTATTATCACTCAACTTCTTAAACATGGAGAGATGACTTGCAAGCTAAACAAAGTGAATAAAACAGCGAGAATTCTCTTTTCTCAAATATCCTGTCAAATATGCATGAAATGTACTGATACTAATATTCTGGGCCACTGTAGTTTAAAAAAAAAGAACAAAAACCAAAATTTCTCATGGTCATGACTGTATCTGCCTTTCCTTCAGATTTTCATACCTCACTTTCTTCTTTAATGCACAGTGTAGTTCTCCCTTAAGGGTCTTCCATTGCTGGCCTTTCTCCTCAGTGACAACATTCTGGTTCTACCAGCTGAAGCTTCTGGTCCCAGTCTAAAAGCAACTTCACAACCTGTCCCCTACTTTGCCCTTTGACACCTTCCTATCCATTCTCAACCCAATGGTCAGAGCAAAACGTGAGAATAAAACTCCTCTTGTTCAAAGCTGTACAACAGCCTCAATTGTAGAGTGAATCTAAAATTAGTCCTAAAGTTCACAAGAGTCTACAAGACCTGGTACCCTCTCTTTTAATTTCTCTATGGCTTCATTTCATCATCCCCTAAAGCCATTACTGCTAGCTCTGTTGTATCCTTATTGAACTTGTTTCTACAAAATATACTTTCTTTCACTGCTGTGGGTATTTCTCTTCCTTCGTGCCACTCACATCATTCTTGACTCTACTTAACCATCCTCACTACATGGTCAAAATTCTTAATACACAAGACACAGACACACAGTTCACTTTCAATCCCAATCCCTCTAGCCTCTTCATACTTTATTCTTCTTATAGCATTTTAATCATCTTATGTACTGTCATTGTTCTTATTTTTTATTACATTCATTACCTCTTATTATTCATTATTAGAATTAAATTATTTAAAAGTAGGAATTCTTGTCTTGATGTCAATGAATTATAGCACCTGACATGATACCTCGTGAATAGTAACTGCTCATTGTATGTTGAATGAGTGAATAAATGAATGAATATGAACGTGTGACGAAAATTATTGTTGACTTCTCAGGAACACTCTAGGGTAACCTGCATCCCTTTCTGCTTACATATGTGTCTCCATGTAGACCTCTCTTCTCCCTGTGTCTCTTTTTTCTTTTATTCATTTAAAAAAAAGATAAAATATCAATGAAACAGTTTCAAAACAGGCTAGTAGGGCAGTTACAATAATTAATACAATGCATATTGTTGACTTCATAGTAGTTGTTCAGAGGAAATGATGTAGACATGACATGTCTAAACAATATTAGTACAAACAATATTAGTATAAATCTTTCTTCTCATTGAATTACTGACTTATCAGAAGTATATCAGCTGGGTAATATTTATCATTTTTTTACTTTGTTTTAACAGTTAAAAAATGTCAAATATGGAATTTTAGTTCCACAGCTAATTAAGAGCTTATAGAAGTAAGTCACACAAAAAGAACATCTTAGAATTTTATTGTCCTACCTGTCTTTTAAGGTAGATTTGGACTCTGTTGGACATTTGCTTTTAATTAATTTGGATTCTATCACTAGCTTTCATTAGATATATCTCAAAGCTTCCTTGTGTATTTGCTGAGTGACCATTTGTATTTTAAGACAATGTAAATAGAAATATCAAATGCAAAGTTGATCAGAATGGACCCAAGAATGTTGGTAAAATTGAGTGAGCTCTCTGCTGATGTGCACATTCATACCTGGAGGGTGTCTTTTGTATCATTTGTTTATCTTGATTTCTATTTCATTACATAGATACAATAAAAAAATGAAGGCAAAAGGTCAACTTTTTAAAGTTGAAGTCAGATAATGTAATACGTCTGGACACTGGGATAAGAAGTCGAAAGCTAAAAGAAGTTTAATAAAGGAGAAATTATTTTCAAGTTAAAAGATTACAATTTTTATCAAGTTAGGTATATACTCATTGTGGGTATCCAAGAGTAATGTGCTGCTTTTAAATTGAGAGACATTAAAACAAGACATAGAGAAAGAAATGATAAAAATTACACAGCTAGTATACTTCTAATAAGTCAGTGATATAGTATTAATGAACACTATCAGAATAGATTTCTTCTTATTTCTTAATACAGAAAATTCAGAGAATGCATCTTTGTTAAATTCCTAGCAAGAACTTATAGCTCAACATAACTTTCTTCTTCACCCTTAGAAATCCTTTATGTTTAATAACTCACCCGGCTTCTTCATGGCCCAATCTTAGAGACTTAACCCCCAAACAAAGTCAATCTCATAAAAATGAAATGCCAAGAGCATGCTGCACTCCAATTGTGTGTCAGATCCCTCAGGCACCTGCGGGTTTATTTCACAAGGCCATTGCCCATTTTGTTTTGATTGTCACATCTGGTTGGTTAGGAGAAAACATGTCTAATCAGGAAAACAAATAAAATATTACTGAAATTCATCATCAATTTAGCAAATGAAATTAAATATTATGAAATGCAAATTTAGAGTTTATGAAACCTCACTCCTTAGGTAACTGTGATTAATGTGAATAGATTAATACCCAATATCAATTAATACATGATAATGAGAAGATTAAAACCGTTGGTCTGTTCCAAACTTGATCCAGTAGATGTCTTCTAAATAGGTGAAAATAGCTTAAGGTTCTTCACCTCTCCTTATCAAGTTAATTTGATTACATCCATAATACAAATTAATAAAGGGACCAAGATAGCCTCCCATTGCATGTAATTTTTTTCAATAATTTCCTAAAGTAAATAGTAGAATACTATCTTATTCTTTTGGGACTATTATAGCAACACATCATAGACAATGTGGCTTAAAAACAACTTAAGTATCCCTATCACAATTTGGGATGCTAAAACTCTAACAGAAAGTCACTGGAAAATTTTGTGTCTGGCTTTCTAAGTATACTAAAACCATCAATTACAGCTCTTTGATCTTAATGTAATTAACACGGGTGGAGAAAGTCCGAAACCTTAAAGCTAGACAATAGTATTTGACTTGATACTCTGCCTAGAAGGTCCCCTTGGGTTGTGGTCCCATTGTCATAAGTTTCCTGGGCAGCAAGCATGTCTGCAAATATACAAGCAGTTCTAACACTTTAGCTTTAGGTGGCCTTGTATCTATGGCTTGTTGGATCTGGCATGCCCGTGCCACAGCTCTCACAGTTGAAGTTGGGTGTGTCTGTTGCTCTTTGAGCTGGTGTCACCTACCTGAGCAACAATCAGTTGTGAGTGCCACTACCACGGCTTCACTGAGCACTGCCTTATAGTGGAATAATTAGTGGCACCGAGCTGTGTAGATTCAAGGGTTTGACTGTGCACTCATAGTTCCCAAGAACTTCAAGTTCCAAAATCCAAGTGAAGATAGTCATATCCTATGCATCCTGTGACACTGGCAAACAGAACAACACAGAAGGCAGTGCTACTTGATTTCTGCACCCTCTGAAATTAAAAGAGTACTGCCCATGCTACCTTGCCCAAACAAGACTGCACCTGTCAAGGACGCTGGTGAAAGAAATGTAGGAAGAGAAGCTTGTGATGTGAGTCAGCAACTACTGAGTATACCCAGAACTACCCGGTGTCTCCCTCTCCTTTGAAGCCTTTGATGATCTCCATTTTAACTGGGGTAGAGAGAAGGCCTTCATACTTTATATTGGAAAATAGTTCCTGGATTCATACATCATCATCAGGTTATAGGGAGCTCATACTCTTCCTTGTTCTCTTCTGGGCTGATTTTTCATTGATTTCAAGTGGAAATGACAGAAACTGTCCAAATGTTTTTCTTAAATTCTTCTATTGTTTTGAATTACAATCCAATCTTTAAGCCATCTCTCTCTCTCTCTCATACTTTTTCATAAGCAGTCAAAAGTAGTTGAAATGCATCTTCAAAATTTCCTCAGTAAAAGGTTCAGTTGTGTTACTCTTATCTAAAACACTCTAAACTATAAATAGATTTTGGCCAAGTTTTTACCATTGTAGTAAAGTCTTTCTTCCAGTTTCCTGTCCCTCATTTTCCTCTGAGATCTTAGCAGAGCAGTCTTTAATAACGATATTTTCATCACATTTCATTCAAGAATATTTAGTTGTTTTCTAAGAAGCTTGTGATTTCCTTTACAATTCTTCTCTTTTTTCATTCTGTCCTCACTGCAAATGCCATTAATAATCCATTCCTGACAAAATGAGTGTAATGGTTTATATCCAAAATGGCCCCCAAAACTTCACCTCCTTTAGGGTCATTGTTAGGGGATCAGGCCTATTTGAGCTGTGTCTCTGGAGGTGTGACCTGAAAGGGTGTCTCTCTCTTTGGCCCCTCCTTTTTCTTTCCACTGTTAAGTCATGATGATATGAGCCACTTTTCTCCTGTTAGGCACTTCCATTCTGTCATTTCTTCTGCCTGAGGAATAAAAGTGCTAAAAACCATAGGTCCAAATAAATTTCCTCCTTTAAGTCATGGGTGTTAGGTGTTGCATCTCGCAATGATGAAAGAGAGCAAGACAGATTTTGGTACCTGAATTCGGGTCACGTCTGTGATTGCACATCTCTATTTGTTTTAGAAAGTGTTGGAACTGTTTCATGGGAAAAGCTTGTGATGATTTTAAGAACCTGGCTAGAGAAATCAAAAAATGGTGTAAGCTGAGTGACATGGAGGATACTTGACAGAGCTCAGAAAATCAGAATGTTGATGGAAATGCACAGACTAATAGTGAGGCTCAAGTTCTAACTAGGAAGAAGAAATCCACTAGCAATTGTACTGATGGTCACGTGTATTATGCTCTGCAGAAAGTCTACATTTTACGCATGTTTTGAGACTTTGTGGGAGACTGAGATTTAGGACAGATGAATAATTAATCAGGGATATAAAAGTTCAAAGCAACCCTATGTTCAGATGTAGATAAATCTGGCTGCTTTCATCTCTGTTTATAGTGAGAATGCAGGGGCAAAATCCATAGAAAGTTGGAGGAAAACAAAGCATGGAAGAAAAAAAATAGTAATAAAAACAAGTCAGGTACTTTACACCAGGACATAGATACCTTGAGGGGATCTCAGGCATCAGCAAGTTTATGCCCTTTATTGGTTCAAGGGTTCAAAAGGATAAATGTAAATTCTTTTGAAAGATTTTGCTTTGAGAAGCAAACACCATGGTTCCCTGCTCAAGAGAGATCACCTAAAATCTTTGATTTTTGGGATATAGTAAAGAGTGCTCAGTCACCTAGTCACTTAAAAGCCTCTGCTGTCATGATCCTAGGGAACCTGACTACTGCTCAAGCTGGCAGCAGACCTTGTCATCCACTACATGGTATTAAAAGGTATGGGTGCATGAATGCATCCACTCAATACAAGGCCTGAGAGGTCAGGAATTTTGCCCCTGAGAGTGCAGTGTCTGCAAATGTGAAAGTGAAACTGAGGTACAGTGGAGACCCCAAGAAATTGAAGAATCCAGAAACATGGAACATCTGACAAAATAACAGGCAATGATCACAGCCACTCTAAAATCGAGACTGTGTGAGCTGCAATTTGTCATGACATAGGAGCAGAGTAACTCAACCCTTTGGAGCTCACATCTAACCTAATGTGGTCCAGATGACAAACACAAGATACAGAATTAAATGTTTACCCTTCTGAGGTTTGGTTGTGGTTTGGTCTTATTGTTTTATATGTACTTATTTCTCCTTTTACAGTGGGAAGCCTTACTCTGTGCTGCTGTCTATTGGATATATTTGAATTTCTTCTCGAGATTTTGTAGGCACCCACAACTAACAGTTTGTCTTCAGTCTCAGAGAAGACATTTGTCTTGGATTTTTAGCAACTTAGTAACTAATAAAATTTTTATATCTCATTTTGGAGAGGCAAAATGCTTTCTACATGAGAGGAACATGAGTATTTAGGGGTGAGAATGTTATGGTTTACACTGAAATGGCCACAAATGATTCATGTTCTTGGAAGGTAATTGGATAATGAGGACAATATAATGACTTGTCAGTAGGTGAGGCCTCAGAAGTCGGGTCTCTGGGGTGTGCCCCAGACAATCATTTCTCCCTACCTGACTTATCCCTTTGCTTTCTGCTTTCTACCTGTCATAATCTGGGGAGCATTCACTCTCCCAGGCTCCTCATCATGCTGTTCTTACCTTTCAGCCAACAACGCATAAGCTGAAATTTTAAAAAGCTGTGACCTAAAAACTCTCTTCCTTAAAGTTGTAAATGTTAAGTATCATGCCTCAGCAATGAAGAAACTAAGAGAATGCCCTTTTTCTGTCACATACTTCAAAATGTTTCTGAGTTTTACTCATTACCCTGATAGAAAACTGCTTTTGTATTTTTAGATATTTGTTAGAGAAGAAAACTCAGTTCTTTGTACCAATTTTCTGTCTTAGCTTGCCCAATTATTGTAACAATCTATCACTGACTGGGAGGCAAATACATAGCATAATACTGTTGTTCATGGCTTGGAGGCTGGTGAGTCCAAGGTCAATGCTCCTGCAGTTCCAATGTCTACTGCTTCATCACAGGGTGGCCAACACAGTCACGCATGAGAAGGAGCAAAAGTTTCTCAAGGGCCTCTTTGTAAAGGCATTAGTTCTATTCATGAGGGCTCAACCTCAACACCTAATTAGCTTTCAAATCCTACCTACTCATACCATCAATTTTAGAGCCTATCAAATTGATTTTTTCAATGTCCTTAAGTTTCATACCTATCATAAGCTGAAGTCCAAAGCAAAGTTTAAAAATTATTAACATTTGCTCCCTGGAGCCTGTTCTATAAGTTTTCCTATGTTTCTTGCATGTAACTATGTGATATATAATACAAAGCTTTCCCGCTCTGTATATTTGAGAAGGAATAGCATCTTTCTTATAAAATGATATCATAAGCATGAGAACAGCGTTTGACAGAGCTGAACATGAAAAATACCAATTCTTATACAATTTTGATTTAATTAGGTCAGTTATTAGCCAGGACATATATAGTGCTACAGCTATGCTGCTTGAACTCCAGCCTTCTGATCACACTATTTGAGGAACAAACTGAAGAGAAATGAGCATGTGGATGGCTAGAAGGTCAAACCACTAACCTGTCTTGTTTTACACTGACAACAGCGAGCCCTAGACACTTCCAGGGAATGGTAGACTGTTTCTCCTCCACAGGAAGCTAGCAAAATGGACTCAAGTCAATTTTGACCCACGTGTAGTTTCCACCATATCACAATACTGGTGAAATCCATGTCCTGAGTATACCAGATATAGGACTAGCACTTGCTCAGTCTTATAGGATGTGAAGTTTAGATCTCATTCAGAGAAACTGTTAATATGGATTAAATGACTGGATAGGACTTGGGATGTGTCCCTAGAGAAAGTAGTAAATACATAAGGGTATATACTAGTACTTGAGTTCCAGAAGAAATATTTAGACTACCTGGTCTAACAAATTTCATTCTCACCTTTTCTATTGAACAGAATAGTAACTAGGAGTTGCTGCTCACTTCAAAACTACACATCATATATAACCTTTGAGGGTGGATATCCTAGTAATTATTTTCAAAGATATAAAATAAAAAGTAAATGTGTGCCTTTCAAGTGAAGATTTTAATTTTCCGGAGTGTCTGTCCATATTCCTCCATTTTTGTCCTTTAATACATTTAATAATAGGTCATTAAAAGAGGATAGTTTCAGAAAAGAAGACTTAATCACTGAAAGATTGTGTAGAGAAGAGGCAGCCCCTGATCATGAAGAATCTCCCAGAACTGTTATGTGAGCAGGAAATAAAATTCTAAGGTGTTTGCCTTCCCATATTTGAATGTATTTCTTATTTCCACCTAGGTAATAGCCTGATCAAGTTTATTGAAAGGAAATCAGCTTGTTTTATAAATGAATACATTTATTATCTATTAATATTAATCAGCATTTATCAGAGAGGCAGATGATCCAAATTCATCAATATCAACAGAGCAATCCTAAATTGGATAAAATATAGAAATACACACCATATCTCAATTATATAGATCATAGAAAGAAATAATAAAGATAGGATGAGCATAACAGAAAAGAAGGAATTTATCCTGGAAAGGTAGCTTCTATTCATGGATACTCTGATTTTCTGAAACATTAGTTAGTAACAATGTCTAATGATGTGATAATCTAACTAATTTAAATATTACATGTACTTTAATATGTGTGTCATTATAAGTCAACAGCTCATTAGTTCTCACTGATAAGTTAGACTTTAAAATCTTCAATTAGACTACAGTGGAGGACAGCTGATAGAGTTCTGTTGCTCTCTTTTTTTAGCCCTCCCTCCTGCCCTTCCTCTATTATAACGGATTCTTGCCTTAACTGGACATTGAATTGCTCATGTGTGCAACATTTTAAACAATTAACAAATCTGAAAGATTGGTACTCCCAACCCTTTAAATGCTCAGTCTCCCTGGATCCCCCTGTGCTAAGATTCCTTTTTTCTGCCTTCCTAGCTTAGCATCCATGTATCAGTGGAACTAGGCTCAGGTCTGCAGCCCTCACCTTTTTATTCTGCTATCTTGAGGACCGGTTGCTCTTCCATCTCCACGATGCAGCCTGAGCTACCAACCTGTAACACTGATGCTGAGCTCTGGAATTTTATTCTTCCCACACACTCAGAAAGCATCTGCAGGCAGTGCCCAGGTTGTGCACGCTATGCAGGGCTTGGCCCTCTACTAAGCCAGCAGAAAAAAGTCTAATCATTCTCTTGAGCCACCTTTGCAAAAAGGCCTTTCAAAACAAAGTTTATGGAATTGTACAGTGCCGTACCTCTATGACTTTACCATTCATTTAAATGTGCTGGGGGAAATGCAGGGAAAGGAAAGAAGTGACATTTAAAAATTTGGATTTGTTATCGTATTCTACATGTAACCACACACTAACTTCCAAATTGATGTTCAGTCATTTTGTTCCAACATAAGGACTCTGATTACATTTTTTCCCCAGAATGCAATTTTTGAGGCATTCTGGTACAATAGGTGTTCTTTACACATCTGATCTCTCAGCATCTTATTCAAGATATCATAGTCTCAAATATTGAGTTTGCTGTCTCAGTCCTAATGTAACATAGCAAGGAAGCCACGGGGCTTTGCATGCTTTGGACCAAATAGCACTTCCCTTGGACACTCCTAGATTTCAGCACGATTGGAGAGGGTCAGACACAGCATCACTCTGAGAATTGTTCCAGACCCACTTTCCAGATCACCATTTGTAGGAGTGCAGGTGGAACTCAACACCCTGCATGATTTCTCTTTCTTTCTTTCTTTCTTTCTTTCTTTCTTTCTTTCTTTCTTTCTTTCTTTCTT
>NDGN010361891.1:0-26092 GCA_002564285.1 Tympanoctomys barrerae
CTCCTCTGCCCCTTCCCCTCCTCCTTCCCCTCCTCCTCCTCTTCCTCCTCCTCTTCCCTTCTCCTCCACAATTTCTTGTCTTTTCCCTCATCTGTTCTTTCTCCAGGCACAGAATCAGGATCACCTAAGAGCAGCCCAAAGCTCCACCCTCCCCCCAGAGGCCATGTTGCAGCTGTGTCCCAGAGCTGTGCCCGTCTGTGGGCAGGGAGCAGAGGCTCCTGACGCCCAGGGCTGACAGGCCAGTGGGTGCCTTCACAACAGCCTTGTTCATATTAATGGAGAAGAAAACAAAATGAGAAAGGAGCCACGTCATTGACTGCAACAAATTCTAAATACAAAACAAACAGAAGAGAAAGCAAAGGTTCTGTCGAGAGCAGATTTCACAGTGCCGTTGTGCGGACAGAGCTCTGGCGGCTGCAGGGGCGGGCTGGAGCCCGAGCTGGTGCTTGGCAGCCGGCCAGCGTGGCGAGCCGTGCTCACCTGGGAGCACTTCTGGCCTCATCTCACCCTGTCCTGCCCCAGACCCTGGGGGGCCGCGGGAGGAGGCGCAGCCACAGAGCCAGGGTCCCCGCTGTCGAGGTGCTCGCGGCTCCCGGGCTTCCCGGCTGCTCCCTCCCCAGGACAGGCTGAAGGCAGGCATTTTAGGGATGCTGGGTCCAAGAGCCATGGCTTTGTAGGGAGAGGGGGGATTCACGGCTGCAGGGTGGAAGACGAGACAGGAAGGGTCTTCCCGGGCTGGCCTGCAGGGAGAGAGGAGGAGAGGCCGACGCTCCTGCTGCTGCCTTAACCCATCCCTCCAAGCGCAGAGCCACACAGATCCATTAGGTGCCGGCCGTGTGGGCTAGAAGTGGGAGCGCGGCCGCAGGTCTCCAGGGTCACAGCCCCAGTGCTTGCTGGGAGCATCCGTCCCAAGCTTGCCAGCTCCCGGGGCCCCTGGGCTCCTCGCTGGTGACCACTTCCTCCACCTGCACACCCTGGGGGCCAGGCCGGGTCCTCCATACTGCCCTCTCCCCAGCTCACTCCTTCCAATTCTGCTTAGAAAGACGCCATGATGCCAGGGAACACGAGCAAGCCAATTGCTGTGGTAACGCCTTCTGATGCCACATACTCAAGGGTTTGGGGCTCTGGAGCAGCCACCCCTCCGCCCACCATGCCTTCCACCACCACTTGGCTGATTGCTTCCCAGAAACACAGTAGGCCTGACGGGGAGGGAGGGAGAGGTGGAGGTGGGGGGACACATAGGCAGAGGCAGCGACATAAAGACAGACAGACACAGAGAGAGACAGATGGAGAGAAACAGACTCAGAGATACAGAGAAAGACAGAGAGACACAGAGACAAGGAGACACACACACACACACACACACACACACACACAGGGAGAGAGAAGATCCTTGAGGAGCGAGGCCCCACGTCCTATGACTCCTGGGCCCTGTGCACCTGTGCTGGCATCGTGGGCATGGAGCAGCAGCGGCCAGCCTGTGCCCCTGAGCCGGTCCTGTGGGGAGCCCCTACTCACTCCCTGGCTCAAGCCCCTCACTTGGGCAGTGAAGATGGGGTCCGAACCCCCAGACACTATGCTGAGCCAGCCCCAAGCTGGAGAGCAGATTGGGAGAGAGAAATCACCAGGACTCCTGGAACACAACTGGGAACCCGCAGGAGCAAGACCTGCACCCTGCAAGGCGAGCCGCGGGCCCAAAGGCCCGGGAAGCTGTTGCTCCCTGCTTTTTTTTTTCTTTTTCTCAACCACCTGTGGCTACCAGCAAGCACTAAGCCATTTTAAATCCAGCTTTAACTTGGCAACAAATCCCCATTCAATGCTTTTCATTTTCCAAACTTGCAACTCTGGGCCCGAAGAGGCCCTTTCTTTGTCCCCATGAAGGTCTGTCCGGCAGCCCCCGGGTGAGGCTGAGTAGCTCTATAGCAAAGCACGGTCAGCCGAGCGGCCGCGCGTGTCCTCCAGGTAACACTTCCTGCGGTGCCAACCCCAGGCTCCGCCTCGCAGCATAGGGACAGTTCCCAGTCCTGACAAATATTTACCCTTGAGTAATGCTTATTTTTATTTACTGCTAACCACAATTTCCTGTGAATGCTGGTTAAAAAAAAAGGTAGATGAAGCCAGCCAACAATGCCCTATGTGATGAAACAAATTAGTGCTGGTCACACTCCTGTCACCATGGCAACCTCACACTTGCAGCCTTGGTGGTGTAGTTCTGGGCACTCAGGTGCACTGCCCTTGACTCGTAGGGGGAGGCGCTTGTGGTGCAGGAACAAACTGCTCCCCTCATGGGGGACAGGAAGTATGAGACAGGAAGTGTGGGTTCCCCATGTCCTCCCAGGGACATGCCCAGTGACCCAACTTCCCACCCCCCAATAGCACCTTGGGTCCTGGGAGTCACATGGGCCTTTGGTTGACATTGGAAGTCCAAGGTACGGCAGCAAAGATGAGATCCTAGTGATTCTCCGAGGCCAGGGGAGGGGCACAGGCGTGATGCACAGTGCTGTAACTTCAGGCTTGAAAAAATGGAAACAGCATCCTTTTGAACTAAGGCACACCAAGCGAGGGCTCCAGCGAGTGGGGTTGCAATCAGAGCAGCAGGCTTTCACTTTTGTGAGACACTGTGCCAAATACTGAAGGGAAATCCTGCACACTGAGCAGGGGGATCGGTGTGCTCAGGGTCACACAGAGCCCTGAGGTCCTGCAGCATGGAGTGTGGACAGGGAGGAGCCGCCTGCTGCAGAGCCAAGGTCACCTGTCCCAGGTGGCCAGTGGGGCTGCCCCACAGAGAGTCCAGGGGCCTCCTTAGTCCACCTGAGAGCCCTGGGCGTGACGTCTCGGAGCCACCCTGGCTGGGAGCCACCTTGGCTGGGAGGTCTCGGTGTGTCCCCTGGAGGTGACCCATCTCCCTGGGCAGGAAACAGCTGCTCCTCCACATCCACGCAGAGGTGAAGCAGAACCTCGTCCCACCCGCCCAGTCGTCCAGTGTGGGAGATTTTGCTTGGAGCTGGTTCTCATTGTACCAGGCCTCAGGCAGACTGGTTGCCATGGAGGCCTTGAGGGGCTGGAGGAACAAGCTGGCATCTGTGCCTGGGGTGACTGCCTGGCTCACTGGGCCAGTCCCGAGGGACGGGCAGACCTCTCCTGAGAAGCGCCCCAGACATAGGTGGCGGCATTCTGAGCCTGGCAGAACCCTGGGTCGCAAATGCTTTCCATACGCTCACCTATGCACGACCTGGCCTGGGCCTCAGGCACGCTTTACAGCACGGTGCCCTCCCTGGCCATCCCAGGGTCGAGGCTTGCTACCATCCCGCATCCTGAGCCCACACATCACGGCCCGGGGAAGATCAAAGTGCCAGACTCCAAGCCCTCCGCACTCCACACCAACGGCTTTCCTGGCATTGTGCGGCTGAGGACTGCCGCTGGAGCCGCTCTGTGGTGGACATTTCATGTGGTCTCCGTGCCCACGTGGGGCCAGCGCTGGGCTCACTTGTGCCTCCTGGCTCTGCTGTTACGTGCTGCTCATGGCTTGGAAGCCAGCAGGACCCAGCCACGCTGTGCGCAGTGAGCCACACTGGACACTCAGAGCATGTGTCCCGTCCACTGCTCAGCACCTCAGCCCAGCGGGACACCCATGTTGGCCCCTGCCCCAGGGCCTGGCCCTCAGCCCTCCTGCCTCTCCCTGAGGTCTCCTCCTCCCTGACGCGGGGAGGCAAAGCTGAGCTTTTCTCCCTATCTCCGCAGAGCACCCGGGCCAGCCTGCCGGGGCCGCTCTCCTCCCTGGCTTCACGCCTGCCCCAGGTCTGGAGCTAATACGTGTCTGCTGTACCTCTGGTCATGCGCCCTTTTTCCTGACCTCCGTTCCGATTCCCTGAAGGGCATAAGCAAGCTGCTCTTT
Organism: Tympanoctomys barrerae; assembly: GCA_002564285.1. NCBI lineage: Eukaryota > Metazoa > Chordata > Mammalia > Rodentia > Octodontidae > Tympanoctomys > Tympanoctomys barrerae. Next base: position 3,896 of record NDGN010361891.1, read on the forward strand.
CTGTGTTTAGAAGGGCGCACAGCCGCCCAGGCAGGCTGAGGAGCCAGCACACCCGCCTTGCAGGCAGCGTCTGGCCAGGCCAAAGCTGTACCTTTAGTAAGTAGTGTAAAACCCAGGTTGTGTGAGGAAGTTTCTCCAGACGGCCTGCGCTGATGGCGCGTTCTGTAAACCGAGCGAAGGGCAATGGCTCGGTTTACATCCCGTCCACACAGCTGGATCACAGGAGTGACAATGGCTCCTGGCAGGGAGGCAGAGCTGCAGCACCGTGCATGCACACCACTGGCAGGACGCAGAGTCCCCCGGGGAGGACACAGAATTGCCAGGGAGGACGGTCTTGAAATTTCTGCAAAGTTAAATGTACTCTGATGACTGTGGTCTCGGATATGACAACATCTGTAGGAACACTTGCACACAGGTGTTTGTCAGTTCTGTACTCATAGCTGACAAACCACGGAAGCGATGGCGATGTCTGGCACGGGCAGGCAGGGCGTGGTCGTGGGTCAAGCACCTGGGCAGACCGCAGCCCTGCAGAGGGGGAAGGGAGTTAGTGCTGGTCCAGCGCTCGGGAGGAAGAGGCTCACGGCCAGGCAACACTAAGACATTTTGGAGGACTGTGAATCCCGTGTAGAGCTGGAGGTGTGACCCCACTCGCCCACCAGAGAGAACCCTAGGGAAATCCACGTGGATCCCAGGGAACCCCCGGAGAGAGTCCTGCCGCAGCAAAGGGCGCACCTGTGTGCACGGCTGGCTGGGCCGGCTCGGGACCCCTCCTGCGGTGGCGCAGCGGTGCTCCTGCTGATAGGGCTGTCTTGGAGGTCCGTGTTACCTCTGGTGCCTCTTCATCTGGGACCCTGGCTCAAAGAGGGACTATGAGCCAGGCGCAGAGCCAGGCGCGTGGGCTGGAGTGGGCGGCTCTGCGAACTAAGGGGAGGCTCGAGATCGCGGTGGGACTAGGAAAATCCGAGCAGAGCAGCCGTGCGGATTTGGGCTCCGCACAGGAGGATGGTGTAATAGCCACGCACAGCGGAGGCGGCCGACGTCTCCGCCTCGCCTCTCGAGGCTGGCGCTGCTGCCCACGCCTCACGCTCGCCGCCTGCGTCCCCTCCAGCCCGCACTTCCTCTCCTGCGGCTTCTGCTTTGGTCTTCCCTTTGGGGTTGTTTTGCCTGTCTGGCACGTGTGTTTGCTTCCCAGTGCTGCCTCTTTCTCTGCTGTAGAGAAGCTCACTTATGGCTGCGGTACTAGGAACTGTTCCTTTCTCCACTTTGAGCCCAGGAGACTGGGGTTTGGCTGGTTCATTCGTTCCCTCACCGAATCCCCCGAGCTGGTCATGGTGAGAGGAGGAGACTTGTGGCGCACTGCAGCTTCCTACAGCTCTTTCCCCACAAACCCACTGGCAGGAGGCTGGCCTGCTCCGGCCCAGACAGCTCAGCTCCGCAGTGTGAGCCTGCTCACACCCTCTCCTACCGGCCTCCCTCTTCTCTGCACCCCATTCCCAGTGCATCTCACCCCAGAAAGACAGACACTTTGCAGGCTGAGGACAGATCGGAGGTCCCATGTGTGCCCTCTCGCCTGGTTCTTTAGGGAGCAAGGACCCAAGGAAGCATCTCGGGCCGGAGTGGGAGACAGAAGGCATTTGACGCCCACCCTCAGCTCGGTGCTGAAGGCAGATTCAGACCACAGAGTTTATTAAAAGACCAGAAGCCTCTGGGAATGAATTAGCTGTTCTCACAGTGAGTTTGAAGGCAACAGCACCAGCCCCTGAGTCCTTACTTCGCCATCCTGAACTTTTGCTTTGCTTGGTACTGAGACCACCGAATCAGCCACAAGCCCTGACCCTCCCTCAGCTGCAGGTGGAGTGCCCGGCGGGTCGCTCCCAGGCCTGGTGCTGGGAAATCACCTGCTCTCTGCAGTTCAGCATCTCTGGGGGAACGTGACCGGCTTTCTCTTGCAGGCAGTAATGCGGCTGCGCAGCCAGGGTGTGAATGACTCCAGTCATCCACTGAGGGCTCTTTGTATTTCTGCCATCATCAGGAATGTTGATGAAAAACCAGAAGTGGATCCAGAAAGAAATATTTGCAGCAAAGCTTTGTACACACGGCTGGTTTCACTCACAGACGCTCAGTGGTATTTTGCATCAGAATGTCTGACAATTAATCCTGAGCCAAATAAACACGGGGTTGATTTCCATGTCAGATTTCCACGGGACTGAAGCCAATTCTCTTGAACAGAGCCAAGTACATCCAGTGTATTTTTCTATGAAACACCCCCAAAAGACTTCTGCTTGAAGTCTCCCGTATAGCCGAGGCGGGGCTGACTACTGGGGCTGCTGTGGGTCGTGGAAAGCATTTCATCTTCTGGAACATTCTTCTGTTTCTCAAATTATCTGCAGGTTCGTGGCTTTTCTCCAAGTGTGGCTTGCTGTACCTAAAGCTGACAATGTCAGAATGCCTGGTGTGCTCAACACGACCTACCTGGACATGGATGCTTACAGAAGACCAAACTGCTAACGTACCCAGGTCCTGCTGTGAGCTCGGCAGTGTGGGGCTGCACACACGAAGAAGGCGGAGGCCAGCTGTGGGGAGGCCACCCCAGGGTGTACAAAGTGCCTCACAGTCCAGTCACCCCAAGAGGAGCCTTGTTGCTCTGTGGGAACGGAAGTGGGGTTTTCGTTTCTCCAGTCAGATCCCAGCACTGCCTTGCAATGCCCGAGCCCTCCCAGGCGCCGTTCCCAGGGGTGGAAGACAGGAAATGCTCGCTAGTGGCCCAGGTAGGAAATGTGAGCTACAAGAGAGAGAGCACTCTGTAGACTTCACTGTGACTTCTGTGCCGGGCGGGCCGGGTGTTGGCCACGCCCCACACCTCCATGCACTTGGTGCATCCCGACACTTCCAAGCTCAGGGAGTAGGGGCTTCTTCACGCGGACATAAAGGAGCTGAAGGGATGGCGAGAGGCACAGAGGGGTGAAGGAAGGCCTGGACACTGCCCCTGCTGCTCTGTGATTTTTGTCCCCATGGTCCCCTCTGTCCCTGCAGCCCCACAGGACACTGACAGCCTCCAAGAGCCCTTGAACAGCCTTGCTCAGCCTCAGCCCCCATGTCTCTGACATGAGCCCAGCTGTGCCTTCTCTCCCAGACAGCAGGTCACCAGGGGCGGACGTGCATGCGTGGAGTACAGGGGAGAAGGGGCTCCAGGGGCCACGTGTGGGCACACAGGGCCTGGGCCATGGACACTGGGCCCCTCTGTGCTGCCACAAGCTTCTGTGGAGCCAGACACATCCTGTGCCCCTTGACCCCGTACCGTTCTGAGCGAGCGTTGCTAGACAGCTGTGTGGCTCAGCTTTGCGCCACTCCAACAAAGCATGGTGATGGACACAGGCGGAGAGAAGGTTGATTTGGGCTCAGGGCTTCAGAGGCCTCCGTCAGGGCTCTTGGCTCTGTGGCTCTTGGGCCTGTGGCGAGGCAGCCCATTATGGCAGGAGCCCAGGTCAGACAGGAAACAGGCTGGCTCGCCCTTAATGATGTCACTTCCTCCCTCCAGGACCCACCTTTTGAGGATCTCTCCACCTCGCCAGCATCACTGGCTGGTGTTGGAATCTTCAAGACGTGGCTATGGGCTCACCGATCCCCACTGTGGCGCTGTGTGAGACCCGGTCACAGCAAACTGCGGACCTACCACACCTCCAGCTGTCTCCACTTGGAACAAGACTGAGATTCGTGGTTTGGGCTAGATGGTTTCCTCCTTTCTCTAAGCCAGAGATACAGGAAAGTATGAGGTTAAACCCGACTGCCCCTCTCTGCAGCAGGGCAGGTAGTACATCCTGGGCACCTTGGGTTCCCAAGTGGCGAAATTGCTTTTCAGAATGCAGCAAGGAACCAGAGCAACCTCTGGAGACCCGGCATGCCAGGCAGAAGGAGGAAGGAGTGGCTCAAAATGGGCAGTGCCGGAGGAAGCAGGGCCCAGCACAGGATCCCCCAGAGGGCCTCAGCTCCCTGGCACCACAGAGCTATCTGGACGTCAGCGGTCCCCAAACCCCGTGTCCTATTTCACCTGCAGATTGCTCTCCTATGCTACTCCTGCCTCTGACCCAGGCCATGAAGTGACTTAGACGGGGACCCCAGCCAGACTCGCTTGGGACTTTCAGCCCCCAGAGCTGCAAACCTGTCACGGCCTCACCCAGGCTATGTCACTCCATAGAACAGGCACACGGCTGGGGACAGAGCTCAGTGGCACAGTACCTGCCTAGCAAGCCCAAGGCCCTGAGTTCGATTCCTGGTACCAAAAATCCCCCACTGTGGTGCACTGTGCCTCAGTTTCCCTTGGGAAGGACTGTTCATTCTCTGCTCGGGGACTGCAGTGGCGCAGCCCCTGTGTGAAGGGAGCTGGGCCCAGACGCACCCTAGTCCCCAGTGTCTTCTGAGGCGCTGGCACCCAGGGCCGGTCCCCAGGGAGCGAGGGAGGACAGCGACACTCACTGGTGGAACCTGGGAGGCTTGCCAGCTGAGGGCAGGCAGAGAGTCTCGGGGTGGCAGCCTGGGGCACCTTGAGGGGTGATGTAGGCACGTATCCCGAGCTGTGACACCTCTGTTATGACTGGTGTCTCTTCCTTTGGTAACTGTCATTCTTCACTTTATGAATGCCTTTCTTTTAAGAGAAGTCAAAATAAATTGTTAGTGGAATTTTTTCGGGAGGATTGCCACAAACTCACCCGGCTCCTGAAGTGCCAGTCACGCGGCTTTTCCTCCCTTCTCTGCCTTTCCGAGCTGTGTCATAACTGGGGAAAGTGCTGCATGTGGGAAGGGGAAGGACGGAGAGCTGCACGGGCAGAGTGGGTGTGCGGCCACCCTGGGCCCGGAGCTGCTGATTCCTGGACCCGTCCCCCTGGGCTCCTCTGCCAGCCTGACCGGCCCTTCAGGTCTGGTGGCAATCCCTTGTCACTTCTTGTTAGACAGTATGAGCTTGGCTTCAGGGAACACCGAGGCCAGCCCTCCCATCCCTGCCTTGTGCTGAAGGCCACTGTGGACCCCGTGCGTGGCTGAGCAGTGTGGGGTGGCAGCTGAGGAGGGCCTGCCCTGCCTTTCCCTTCCCTTCCCAGGAGGGTAATTCTGCTTGCCCTACACCACAGGGCTGCTACAGTCCTCCAGGGACAGGGACAGGCCCCAGTGGACATCCTCCCTCCTCCTTCCCTTCTGCCTGTGGGGACACAGAGCATGGTGGGGATGGTGGTTGGGGACACAGGGCTCCCATGGGGATGCCAGTGCACAGTGAGAGCTCGGCCCCTGCTGGTGGCCGCCTGTGGGGATCCTGGCCACTCCGGGACTTTTCCATGACTGTGGTTTGGGCTGAGCTGTTTTCCTGGACGGAGGCTGGGAATGCAGACTGTGGCGCTTTTCACAGCCCCAGAGCCTGGAGCTGCCAAAGCTGAGGTCCCTGCAGCTCAGGAATGAAGGAAATTCCAGCAGAGCTGTCCAAGCTGCCCGGGAGCCATGGGGTGGTGAGGAGCATGCGGGGAGCTGGGAGCTGGGAGCTGGGAGCTGGAGCGTGGCGTGGGGGGCTCCTCCCTCCCTCCCGGCCCCCAGGCCCCCCGGGTCCCCAGGATCCCTCCTGATGCCCGTGTCCTCGGGCCATGTGCAAGCCCTCCTCTCGTCTTCCCCTGGCCCTCAGTTCCTGTGCCGAAGTGCCCTGGCCTGCAGCCCCTTGGCCTGTCGCCCACCACTGGCCCCGCCCCGGCAAGGACACTGTGCTTCCTCGGCCATGCAGTATCACTCCTCTAGTCCTGCTCCTGTGGGCTCCTGCCTGCTCCTGCCTGCTCCTGTCGGCTCCTGCCTGCTCCTGTCGGCTCCTGTCCACTCTACGCCCCTCAGCCTCCTCATGGCTGCCTCCTCTGCACAGCCCGCCGTGCTAGCCCTGAGTGGGCTGGTGCTGCTCCTGCTCCTGTGTCTTGGCCCAGGTGAGCAGTGATGCCAGTGGAGGGTGCGGGTGGCAGCAGGGCGATGGGGTCAGGGTCGGGCTCAGCGGGGCCTTGGGTAGGCTCCGAATGGCAAGGGGAGGGGCGGGCGTGAGTCTGATGTGCAGGATCTGCCAGGGCTCTGCCTCTGTGTTTTGCTTATGAAAATTGGTATGGAAAACGAAGCACAGGCAGGGGCTGGAGTGCCACAGAGGCCCAGGTCTCCGTACCAAGTGCGGCCATGGGGTGGACCCTGGCCTCCCACCCCACCACTCCTGCTCCTCTTCTTCCCCCCACATGCGGGGGTTGCAGCGCCCAGGCCCTGGGCTGTAAGTCAAGGATTTTCAGGACTTGGATTGCATTTAATTCATGCTGAGAGCCTGAGCGCCTTTTATGATAGAATCAGCATCACTTTGGATGCAGGTGACAGCTTGTGGTGCAGAGGGACCCGCAGGGACCCAGCAGGCTCTACACCCTACCTGAGCACCTCTGGGCCGCTCTGTGCCTCTGTGGCTCTGCTCTGCCTGGAGACCCCAGCGAGAGCTGATGACCAGTGCTGATTGCCACAGCCGGGGAGTAGTAATGGGGACATTGGGATAGACAGTGCATGGTGCGGAGTACCTCGCAGCCCCTCTTCTTCATTCCTGCACCATGCAGCTGGTGTGGTGCCAGCTGCCTGTTCACATGTGGGCTGGGCCACATGGGGGCAGTGGGGACACGTGCAGTCCACGTGTGGGATGCACTGCTGCTGGTCTGGCCGTGACAATGGCTGCCTGAAGCGTCAGGCTCTTGGGAGGCACCGAGCCAGGGGCTGCTGTGCTCTAGGTAGTCCCTGCTGCCACGTGAGGTGAGCAGAGGGCGGCACTGATCTGTGTGCCCTGCCCTGGTTGGTGTTGGGAGATGGAAGATGCCTGAGAATGCAGTGGCTAGTGCCAAGGAATGCCCCTGTCTTTGTGGGGCTTAGGTTGGAAAGGCAAACCCAGGAGCTTCCCCAGGTGAGCACTGGGGTCTGAGCCACCATGGTGGAGGAGTCTGGCCGAGTGGACATGGCGGATGGGGTGCTGCTGTGTCCGTGCAGGAGCTGCCTTCACACTGCAGCCTGAGCCCCTGCGTCTACATCCAGTGCTCAGGCGCGCCCGGCACAGAGGGCGCGGAGCACTTGCGTGGCCAGTGCACTGACCTGCCCGGCAGCTGGGCTGTCCTGCATGCGGAGGACAGAGCTCACCTCCTTCCTTCCCTGGGCCCTGCAGCTCATCCCCAGCACACCTACAGGCAAGAAATGCTGAAGGAAAGGCAACAAGTCGCCGGGCCCTGGAGCTCTCCAGGCTGGAGGCAGTGCTGTTCTCCAGCGGGGCTGCACTGCTCCTGGGCCCTGGGAACTCTGTTCCCTGAGTGGCCGTGGGAGCCCAGCATCCACCTGGGTTGGGCCCGGGACCAGGCTGGGGTGGGCATGGCTGGAGATGCCCAGCCCCGCTTCGGCAGACCCCAGCTCCCCAGGAAACAGTGTCAGGGAGCAGCAGGTCCTAGCGCTCGGATGCGCAGCTGTGAACTCTGGGCTCTTCTACCTAACTACACCACCAGCGGCTCCAACAGGGGTTCTTTTTAACAACACAATGAAGTGGTTGTTTCACCTCCGAGTTCCACCACGCCCATAGCAGGGGCTCCAAATCTCACAGGGTTGCAGGGGAGTCTGGCACAAGCTGCGGCTCCTGTTCCCACAAACATCTCTCTGCAGATGGGAAGTTTTCTGTCCTTTCCCAGAGCCCTGGAGCTGTCCGTGGCCAGGGATGCTCAGAGCCCACTGGGCAGGTGGACATCTCTGTGGGCTGGGCTCCAGCTCCTGGAACCTGGACAGAGCTAACGCAGGTGGCCCCACCGGGCGTGGACACAGGACACCCCACGTGGCTACATGTTCTATGGGAGGGGTGCTGTGGAGCGGGCAGCAGAGCTCCCCACCCTGCCGCACTGGAACTGTCCCAGTCCTGGGCTTTAGAGCCTGCCCTAAATCGGGGAGGGGGACACCTCGAGTTCCTGAACAGCTGAGACCTGGGAAGACCCAATTTGGGAACAAATTCACATTCAGAGATGTTGGTGGGTGTGAAATTGGGGGAACACAACTAGACCCATTGCACAGGGGTGGGGGTGACAGAGGGCCGGGCCTCCTGCCGGGACATCAGGGCCAAAGGAAGAATGTCACTTTTCTGAGGACTTACCCAGTCCAGTCAGCCACGGTCACTGTCACACGGTCAGGCGCAGGTGTCCCAGACCAATTTCCTGCAGACTGAGGCAGCAGCAAGCGTGGTGCTCTGTAGCAAGCCCAGTTTCCCGGCACGGCAGGGCCTGCTGCCCTCAGCATGCGGGTCGCTGCCTTTGACAGCTCTGGGCCACCGGCGACTCTGAGGCTGGTTTCTGCTTCCCTTCCTTCAGGTAGCGCAAGCGGAAACAAACTCCAGCGGACAGCACAGGAGGTGGAAGGTAAACACTGCTTCCCAAGGCATGAGTTCCGACCTGGGTGGGGAGACAGAGCAGGGCTATGAGCCTGCGGAGGGTCTGCCGGGCTGAAGAGCTCATCGTGGGTGTGTGTACCCGCACTGCTTTACCCCAAAAATACCCTTGCCAGGAAATGTTGGAAGGCTGTTTTCTGACCGCTTTCCAGTAGAGGAAGAGGTAGGAGGAGGAGGGCCACCTACTCCATTGCATGCTGGTGTAGAGTCTGGGTGTAGACCTGGGTGAGCCTGGGAGCTTCTGGGAGGAGGCACGGAGCTGGTGCTAGTGCCCACAAGTCCCGCCTTTGCCCCTGATCTGGCGCAGACGTGACCCTGAGGACATCTGTTTCTACGATTCCTGGCATGTGTGCCACGCACATCCCAGGGGCACTATAGCCCTCAGGAAGTAAGGCACAGGGCCACACTGCCAGGTGGGCCTTGTCTCCTCAGAGACCCTTGGGGGCCCAGAGCTCAGAAGCCGCCCTGGGGCCGGAAGTTCCCGGGTGAGCACCCAGCCTGCTCCCCACTAACCCTGTCCTCCCCGACCTCAGAGGTCTCTGGAGGGTCCCCTGCCCAGGCTGGGATGTTCAGGCTGAGTGTCGTCCTGCGGGCCAGCCTGCCGTAGTGGAAGTCACTGTGACTTATGGGTGTGGGCCTGAAGTTTTCACACACACTTGGGGGCGCCTGCTGTGTGCGAAGCTGGGCAAAGGCCCCAAAGGGCTTGTGAAAAGCAAGCATCCCTGGCTCTTCTGGGTGATGTGGGGATCCCTGCGCTTCAGGCTTTCTGCCCCATGCGCTCCCCAAGGCATGGAAGAGTCAGGGGCTGACCTGGCTCTTGTAGAAGAGGGGAGAGACTCAGAGCACAGCAGGATAAGCCCAAGAGCACAGCAGCATCCCCTGAACGCCTCCCAGGGAGGTGGCAGGGTGGGCAGTGGGGGGCAATGGCGGGAGGGTGCAGCAGGCAGCGGGGTCAGCGCCAGGTCAGTACCCTTCTGGGCTCGGCCTGATTGGCCTGGAGTCTGCGGCCCTGCGTGCTTGTCGCCTGCTTCAGGAACGCCCGCCAGATGCACCAGCTGTGGTCCACATCTGCCTCTGCTTCTGCATGTACAGCGCAGGGGGTGCATGGTACGCTGACCAGTGTGGGGGGCACCTTGTCATCCCAGCCCTCTAGGGGGCTGAGGTGGGAGAGTTGTGACCCCAGCCCAGCCCGGCAATGTAGTGAGACTCTGCTCGAAATAAAAACAAGATGTTTGAAAAGAAGGGCTGGGAGGTAGGCTCAAGGCAAGAGGAAATGTCACTCTGGGGGTGCAGGGAGGTTTCAGCAGGTGCAGATGCAGGTGCTCGGAGGAGTGGTCACAAGCATCATCTGTCCTTCGGGGTTGGGTTGTCATTGCAGCCCCTGCTCCAGCCCAGGCAGATGTGGCCATGGGGGAGAACAAGGCCAAGGAGTTCCTGGGTGGCCTTAGACGCCAGCGGCGGCAGCTGTGGGACCGGACACGGCCCGAGGTGCAACAGTGGTACCAGCAGTTCCTGTACATGGGCTTCGATGAGGCGGTGGGTTCCTCACGGGGCAGGGCGGCGGGCAGTGGGGGGTCACAGCGGTGAGGCGTGGCTGGGGGCTCTGCTGCTGTGGTGCTGTCCATCACTGACAGAGCCCATGAGCCTGGAGGCATGGCATGTGCTGGTCCAGTGAGAGCTTCATGGCTCATGGTGCACCAGAAGCACAGGGCTCATGTGGAGGGGCAGGAAGACTCCCGCAGCTGGTCTGCCTGTCCCCTCCAGAGGCCTGGGGGAGAGCCTCGGCCTTGGGGCTTAAGCCTTGCGCTGGCTCTGGATCCTGGAGGTCCCGCTGCCTTCGCTGGCCACACGGTTTTCAGGAGACAGGCCCAGGGTGCGGGTGCCCAGCACCTGTCCTCACTCAGCACCCTCACCAGGGACAGCGGCACCCACGGGCTGGGCACAGCTGGATCTCTCCCCCCTCGGCCCAGCAGCGATTCTGTGACAGTCTCATTCCCTGGAGCAATTCCAGCCACACTGTGTGGGTTGCTTGGGCTTCCTCCAAATGATTGACCCCCCCAAAATGATGGGGTCCACTTTGCATCAGAAACATGAACAACAAGGGACAGCAGAGGACAGGGGCGAGAGGAGAGACGCGTCTATGCAGTGGGCCGGCTCTGTGCAGAGGTGGGGCAGCCGCTGGCGCCTGAGGAGGGTGGGTGGCTTGCAGCCTGCGGGTCTGGATAGCAGGAGCACATGACCCCGCAAAGCAGGCAGCAGGGCCCTCATCCCACACCCCAGCTGGGGGCGGCACAGGCTCAGGCCACGAGGCAGAAGCCCGGATGCAGGGTGTGGGCACTGTGGGCCCCTCCCTGTGGAAGGGGCGGGGAGGCTGCAGCGCTGGCACCAGGGCGGCTGCACGGACACCGTGCTGGGGCTGCGCCTCCGTCCCTTCCCGGCCGGGCCTGGGCCGGGGCCTCCCCAGTTGTCTTACGCTACTCACATTCGTTTTTTCTTTCACTGAGTGAAAAGATGAACACTAACAGCCACGCTCCTGCCGGCCTCGCAGAGTCCTCACGGGGTCGGGATCGCGCTTACAGCCCTAGGACAGGCGCCCTGTGCTTGTGTTGGCGGTGCCCCAGGCTCTCTGCCCTGCCCGGGCAGAGGGGGTGCAGAGCCGGTTCTGTCCTCAGGTCAGCAGGCTGTGGGGCGCATGCGGCGTTCCGCTCCTCGCAGCGCTCCTCACGGCTGAGATATTTAAACCATGCTTACTGGGAGACACGGCGCCCCACCAACTCTCAGTGACTCGTGCATCTTCGTGGCCATTGAAATGGACACTTAGGGTCTGGGGTGGGAAACGGCTGTAGCACTGCCCTCCAAAAAACCAGAGACAGAGCAGGCGCGGAAGGCTGGGATGGCGCCAGAGGTGTCGCGCAGACGCAGCGCGCGCGTGCACGTGGCCCGCGCCAGCCGCTGGCCCTGCAAGTGCGAGCTGCCGGTTTCGGGTCCTCATCTGCCAGTCTGTGTAAATCCTTCTTTCTTCTTCCTCTTTGACACTGAGGGTGGAACCCAGAGCGTTTGCTCTGAGCTAAATCCTTAGCTCCTCCACCCCTTTTTATCTTCACTTTTTGAGGCAGGGTCTCACTGAATTACTAAGTTGACAGGCTGGACTAGAACTTGCGGGGCTCCTGCCTCAGCCTTCTAGAATACTGGACGTCAGGTGTGTACCATCATGCCCAGTTTCTGTGAAACGTATTGAAATGTGTTCTGAGCTAAATGAATTTATGAAGTCAGAAATCTCAAGGAATACGATGATTTCACTATCTTAAAAAGGGGTTCTACCAGCAAAGCCAGATGGTAGATCCCGGGGCCCGAGTCCCGAGTCCCTCTGAGGGTGCAGGGTCATGACCAGCAGCACACTGCACAGCTTGGCCTGGGAAGCAACTCCGAGCTGGGACGCAGGCAGCTTCTGCTGTCCTGAGCCAGAAACCGGGTCAAGGGGTGTGAGGCGCAGCCGCCTGGCTCTTCCCAGGCCGCCCCCCTGAGTGAAGCAGATTCTGGAGACCCACCCTCTGGATAATCTACCCGGAGGTGCTGCTAGGCCTCCTGGGACCCGGGTGGGGGTTCCCTGGCCATCCTGTGAGAGGTGGCCCTGCACCCACACTGCCTGCCTTGGCCTCACCTAAGTATGGACACTCCCAGGTCCCTGAGGAAGCTTAAGCCGAGCTCACTGGCACCTTTAAACAGAGTTGGAGGCTGCACACCCATGCAGAAGACCTCAGGAGTGGAGTCAGCGGCACGGCACAGCGCATCATTAGAATGCACGAGGCCCTCAGTTTAATTTGTAGCACTACCGAGAAAGAAGAGTAGAGAGAAGAGCGGGCAGGGTGCCACGTTCCTGTCTCTGAGCACTTGGGAGGCTGAAGCAGGAGGATCCCTGTGAGTGTAAGGCCAGCCTGAACTGGGTAGCAAGACCCCATCTCAATAAAACAAGAAGTAGGAGCAGCCAGGCCCTGACCATCCCTCCTCACGGCTGTCCCACTCGCCTCTGGCCGCTCCTCCCATTGCTGTGTTAGCTGTCTCCCTGAGGGCTGCAGCCGTCTTCCTTCCCGACTGTCCCAAAGGCTCCTGGAGCTGGGCTCTGACTTGCCCCACTCTGCACCACACGCGGCACCCTGCACAGGGAGATGCTGCCTGCCCAGGAGCATGATGGACAGTCCCCACCAGTGGCCTCTGTCTCAGCTACCAGTGGCCTTTTGTCTCATTGCTGAGACAAAATGCCCGACACCCAGAGTTAGTGGGGGAAAGGCTCATTCAGCTCACAGTTTTCCGAGGTTTGGGCCCACAGCCGGCTGGCTGCAGCGCAGGGGGCGGCGCAGAGGAGAACGAGTCCAGGGCAGGCAGAAGGCAGCACCACGCAGGGCCACACAAGCCGCTCTCTGCCTCTTATGCTGTGTCCAGCCTCCAGGACTAGGGCGGTGCCACGCCGATTGGTGGACTGCTCCGGCTACCTGCCCTTAGTCCCAGCGCTGCACCACAAAGCAGTCCCACTCTCTGGATCCAGCTGCCTCCGAGAAAGTCCCAGCGATGACTGCATGGGGCTCTGGAGACCTTCCAGGCAGAAGCCATCCAGCACCCCAGAGTCTGACCCCAGATCTCCCTAAGATGCCAATGCTGCTGCTGCTGCTGCTGTGACCATTCCACATTTATCATGCACCTATTGTGCACCTAAGGGGCAGGCAAGGGACAGCAGGGGACAGGAGGCTGTGTACCCAGTGAGACAGGACAGTGTCTAGTCAGGCACAGCCACCATTCTCAGGGTGGCGTCCGCTTTGTTTTGATCAGGGGTGTTTGGGTCTTGAGTTGGGAGAGGCCTCACAGCCCAGGCCCTGACCCCTGCGGTGGACCCCCTGGGCTGGGTCTTCAGCTGGGTGCGTGACCTCCACAGCAGGGGGGCTCTTCTCAGTGAGGGCTGAGGACGCCTGGCCGCACCAGCTGGACTTGGCGGGTGCGGAGCGTGCATCTTTCTATGTGTCTCCCTTCTGTCTCTTTTCCTCCAGAAATTTGAAGATGATATCACCTACTGGCTGAACAGAGACCGGGACGGACATGACTACTATGGTGACCTCTACCAGCGTCACTATGACGAGGACGCAGCCATCGGTCCCCGGAGCCCCGACAGCTTCAGGCACGGGGCCAGTGTCAACTACGACGATTACTAACAGCCCAGGGGCTGGGCCCTGCACCCTGCGCTCCAGGCCCCACCATGGGGCTTCCCTTCCATACCTTTCACCCTGCTTCCTGGGAGCAGGACCAGAGCCTAACTCCGAAGCTCAGCTCAGCGTCGAAATAAAGCATTTTCTTAAAGGGAGTGTCCCAGAGTTGTGCGGAGGAGGTGACACTGGCAGTTTCTTGACACATTGCTCTTCTGAGGTTGAAGCTCTGCCTGGGCACCCCAAGCACCCCAAGACCCCCCCATGGCAAGCAGCTGAGGACAATGGCCTCTCTAGGCACAGAGCGAGGGTGCAGTCCCCCATCTGCAGGCCTCTGGGGTAAGCAGGGCCAGGGCGGGGCCTGGTTGGCGGTCATCAGGATCCGGGAGCGACTGGGAGTGACCCAGGCCCCACAGAGTCTAGACCTTGCCTGTGTAAAAGTCACACACATAGCCTAGTTCGTGGGCTCTGGAAGGATCGAGAACGCTCTTGGCCTGGCAGGGAAGGGAACCCTGAGAGCTGGGGCTCGGAACCAGGTGGGCGGTGACAGCCTCTGCTCTTTTCTTCGGGAAACTTTAATCCATTTCCACCTGGTCCATGAGACCCATGTCACTCGCAGAACCTCATACTGAACAGCTGGGCTTGGTGGAGTGCAGGCTCTGGGGAGCAGGCCCTGGGGACCAGCAGGGCTGGCAGCCACGTGAGTGCTCAGGGACATAAACGATGCTCACACCTCAGCAGCCACCGCTACCCAACTCTGAAGCTGTTGCCTGAGACCAACGCATCGCCCTCTGACCCCAGCTCCCCACCGCGCTGCCCCATCCCAGCCCGGCCCTGTGATCTGGCCCCTCTCCTCATGGCCCCTCAGTTCCTGACCTCCTGCGAGTGACTCTTTCCACTGTGTGTGGTGCAGTTGGGCACATCCTGTGGCAGCACAAGTCATTTTCTCCCCTTTTGGGGGCAGAGTAATACTCCCCAACATGTCTGCCTCGTGTTTTGCCTGGACTCACGGGTGTCTTCTCCTTTGACCGTCAGGAGCAGCGCTGCTGTAGTCTGGCCTGAGCATCCCTTCGTGCCCTTGTCTTCCATCCTCTTAGCAGTTGTTGGTCCCGAGATCCTGCATGTCACTTTTGGAGGAGCCACCACATGGTTTTCCACCCTTGCAGAGGACAGAAGGCAGCTGCAGCTTGGACAGGAGGGCACTGACGAGAGGGAGGCACGGGGACCCCGGCTGTCCCCCAGGCCTCGGAGAGCCCTCTCTGTTCCCTCCAGCAACTGTTCTCGCTGAATGATTTTTGTACATTTCTCCAGAGAACAGAACCAATAGAAAAAAAAGTGTGGGCGTATGACGTGTGCTTGTGGGTACGTGCATGCGTGTTAATTAGTTTGCATGCATTTGCACATTACCCTGGCTCATGGGGCCATGAAGACGCGCCATTCTGTTCCCTTGCTGCAGAGCTGGGAAACCATTCACATGGCTGGGCCCCAGCAGGGCAGCCCTGTGCTAGGCGGAGGCCTGAGACACTAGGCGGCCACTATGCGAGCCTGGGTCCCGAGGACGAGGAGTCTGATGCCCGCAGAAGCGCGCCACTGCAGCACAAGGGCCCAGGCTGGATGGGGAGCCAGCCTCCCTGTCCCCGCGCCCCTCTCCACTGGGCCTCGGCCTGCACGCGATGTTACCGTGCTTGGGGGATCCCCCACACTGCTGGAGTGCGTGGACCAGCTGCGGAGGCACCTGCCCTCGCCCAGGAATCAGCTGGGCCTGCAAACATCCAGTCCAGCGGACAGCCAGCAAGCCACCATGCAAGCCCCTTTCTAAAACACGCTGAGAAATTCTTATGTCAAATCTGGGCCTTGAAGTCTACGCTTTATTTGCTAGGATAACTTTTCCTAATATGCTACTCCGTGAATTTCTAAAATCAATATCCTAGTATTAATCAGCTACATGAATTCATCGGCCCACGGCTGGAGCGGCCCTCTTGCGGTCATGTTGCCCTGCGCGGGAACACACACACACACACACACACACACACACACACACACACACACACTGATGGGCCTGGCTGCGCCGCCGCTCTGTCCCGCGGCGGGTCCAGGTGACTGCAACCTCTGCAGCGGAGCTGCCGTTTCTCCAGCGGCCCTGGACTAACGCCCACAGTGAAGGCATCTGCTTCCGGGATTCTTGGGATCCGGCAGCAGAACATCCACATCCGGGGCTCTCACTGGGCAGCGCTCTAGCTGTGGGCTGCTTTTCACTGTAAAGGGGGACTCTGATTTTGCGCTTCCTTCAGGCTGCTTTGCTGCCTGCTGCTTTCCAGCAAGCCTGCCCGCCCGGCCGCCCGCACGCCCGCCCTCACGCACACTCTGCAGCAGGCTGTGCATCCCAGAGCTGCGCCTGGAGCCCGCCCCTCACTCTCTGGGTGCCTGCGGCCCTGCCCCTTTCTCCATCCCACTTACACCTTAGAAATGCAACAAGTGGGTGTTTATGTGCTGCTTTAATTTCCTTTTTTCTCCTTCTGTGAGTCTCCTGTGATTTAATTGGATCCCAGCTCCTTCGAGCCTTCTAATTATTTTTTTGAAGGTGAGCACTCAAGGCTCCAAGTATTGTATCTCACGAGTTTGACATGAAAAATTAGATGGTGAAATCTTGTAATTTCTCCTTTGGCCTCCGCGTTGGTTATGGGGATCATTTAACTTCCAGAGGGCGGCTTTTCCTAGTTAATCTCTGGCTGTGTTTTCCAGCTTCAGCTTGCTGTGGGAAGCAGCGCGGTCGGGCAGATCCCGGGCTTGGCGTGGCGCGGCCCTCCAGTGACACTGTCCCCAGCGACGCTGTCCCCAGCGTGTCTGAGCCAGGTGTCAGGGGCACGGGTCGGCTCCTTTGAGCTCCGCGGTCTCACTGCGGGCAGCTTTTACTCTTCGCTGAGGACTTTTTAAGGGAGTCCGTCTTATCTAGAAATTACCAAGAGATGTGTTCACGTGTCCCACGCCTGTGTGACAATGGTTTCCACGTTTCCTTGAACCCCGGGGGTCTGGGTCCTCTTAGGGTGTGGCTTTACACAAATACTCTAGCCAGCTGAGAGTTGATACCTTTTCCAGTGAACAGAACGTTTTATTACTAAGTAGCAAATCTCCTTTTTTCAAGTAAGGCTGTTTGCCTGACTTCTTGGTATTACTAGAGTCAGAGCTGTCTCTGCTGTTGGTATTTTCCTGGGCTTTTCTATTATTTAGCTTTTAATCCTTCTGTGTGTTTCAGGTGTTTCTCTGATAATGAGTATATATCAGGCTGAATTTTTTTTTCTTCCTTGAAATATACCAATTGAGGTCTTCACTGGAGAATTTAATCCACTTACACTTATTGTAATTAGCTGTGTATTTATTCGCTGGGAACTGAGCCCTGAGCTGCGTGTGTGCCAAGCACGCGCCCTACAGCGAGCTCCGAGCCAGCCTGCGGATGCCCCGGACGCCTGCGCCTGCGTCTCCCACGCCACTGTTCCCTCTTTTTCTTTCATTTAGACTGTTTCCCCTCTCCTTCCTTCGACCGCCTACGCTGGGTCTCTTCTCCTAATGTGCCCCCACATAGCCCTGTCCACTGACAGTCTCAGGGGCAGTGAGAAAGGTCCTCCTCTCCCCAGCACCCGCCCCCCGCACCGCTGCTGGGCGTGGTGTTTTGCATCCACCCTGAGGTGGGCTCGCCCCTTGGGGATCATCACTTGGTTCAGACCTTTGCTGCCTCCTGGGGTCCTGCTCCCCACTGAGCCACCCAGACCCAGCGCTGGTTTCCTGCACCTCCAGCCGTCCTCCAGAACCTGTCCTGCGGTGCTCTGGGGCCAGCACCTCCCCTGGTGTGAGACGCCTGGCTGAGCTATTTGCTCGGGATTTTCCAGGAACCGCCTGCTCCAGGGCCTCCGCCCTTGCCAGTTTCCCTGCTCCTTGCTCCACTGCCGTTGCTCTGAAGGCGATGTGGTCTCTTCCTACAGGCAGCAGCAGACACTTGTTTTATTTCTATTTCTAAACTTGTGTATCTCAACATAGCTTGGGGTTGGGATTCTTAATCTGAGGATCAATGTCTTTCAACGATTTGGAAAAATTACATTCATTATTTCCTTCTGGAGTGTCTGGTCCAGTTATTCCAATTGTATCTTTCCTTTTCTTTTTCACATATGCTTGGCTTGGTCTCTTGCTCCCTGCTCAGATGTTCTGAGCCTTCTCTTACTCTTTTAACGGAGTAACACCTCCTGTCTTTGTCATTTCCAACAGTTTCTCTTTGTACTTTTTTTTTTAAACCAGGAACCGAACTCAGGACCTTGTGCTTGCCAGGCAGGTGCTTGTGCCGCGGGGCTATATCCCCAGCTCATCCAATCCTTCCTCTTTGCGGCTGTTTCTGCTGTTGCTTCCTACAGTTCTTACTCCACAGTTTTACGTGATTCTCTCCTGTGGGTGTGGAGGCACGTGGGGACCCCCATGCCCCCTTGTCTCAGGGGTGTGGTCTCCCCAACCACAGATCCACAGCTGCAGCTGAAGGTGTGGAAGTGGTGTCCTTGTGCTCCCTGAGTGCTGCTCACCAGGGGCTCTAGGGACTCTGCCTGTGCAGGGTTCAGTGCACAACCCTCCAGGCTTTGTCCCAAGCCCGCTGCAGCCCTTGGAGACGCAGAGTCCCCAGGATGTCGTGAGACCTCCAGGTAATCGGCTTGCCCTGCACTTGTGTGTCTGCTGACCCCTGTCTCTTCTCTATCCTCTAAGAGATGTAACACGAGCAGAGACAGACAGATGGGATAGATAGACAGACAGACAGACAGACAGACAGACAGACAGACAGACAGACAGGCAGATGCAGTGAGTGGTACCTTAACTCATGAACTTAATTATCTCCATGACTCTGGTTGCAAATCGAATTGGAGGAGAACCCGATCAAATTCAGTGATTAGGTTCGATGTTGACTTTATAGGGAAGCTTGATTCCATTCTCATCCAATTCCGTTTACGACCAGAAACATGGCAAGAGTAAGTTCCCGAGCCGGCGCCTCAGCGCTGGCGCCTCGGCTCCTGCTCTGCCGCTCTGGGGAGCCCGGCTGCGCGGTCTTTGCACACGGAGTGTGAGCGGAGGCGCCGCTGCGTCTCTGCCTGCCTGTCTCCGTCAGTCTGGCCACTTTCTGCAGCAGCCCTGAAGTGCTCTCTCACGGGTGTCTTTGGTTGGGCTGTCACGGTTGCCTTGACGTCCTGAACATTTCCCTTTCTTGGTCCTTTGGGTTTTGTGGGAGAGCTAGAAGCCACGAAGCACCAGATTCGGTGGGCTGGGGACAAGGACCCACGGCCCTGTCTTTGTGAGCCTGCCTTTCCAGGGCTGGCGCTCAGCAGGAGCGCTCCTGAGCACCTCACACACAGACACTCAGGGAAGAGGACGCCAGCGCCACTTCGGAAAGGGGCAACGACGGTGGATGAGTGCGTTGGACGCTGGGGGGCTTGGGGGGCTTTGGGGGAGCCACGGCCGTGTCTCTTTTCCTGTAACAGACATTTAAACATTCACTGTATGTTTTGGTCACACTTTGTGTTTCTTTATCCTCCAAATCCATGAAGTCTCTTACACAGACGCATGGTCTGAATGTGTCCCCTAAAGCACAGGTGTCAGAAAGTCCCCCTGGTGACAGAGCCAGAGGTGACCAGGGCTGCATGGCCGCTCTTGAGGTGCTCTAGCCCCTCCGCTCTCTCACGCGCTCGCCCCCCTCCGCACCATGCTGATGACGCCAAGAAGGGCCTGCCCTGAAGCCAGCCCTGGACGTGCCTCCCAGGCTGTGGACTGTGAGGAACAAAGCTGTTTTTCGTCAGTCACCCAGTCTGCAACATTCTGTTCTCTCATAAAGGACAAAAATGGGCAAAGCCTGGGTTTCCAGCTAATTCCCATAACATCCATCACGAGGCTGATTATTCCCAGGATTAGGGGAAGGTTCCTGCTGTGTCCTGAGATCCTCCTCCCTCCCTCCCAGGCGCTCAGCCCCGGCCTTCCAATCCCTCAATGTGTCCCACCGCTCTCTCCTTCTGGAAGGTTCTGGAAGGCCCTGGCCCTCTCCTAGCCCACTCCCAGAGTCCCTTCAGCCCACAGTATCATCAACCCTTCTGTCCTCTTCTAGGACAGCCTCCTGTCATGGATCAGAAAGACTGCCTTCTTTTGAGAGCCATCTCGTGTGATCCCATGGCCAGCGCTGTCCCCTGCTGGGCTGGGACCCTGCACAGGCTCGCGCCTGCCTTTGCTCGTGTGCCGTCGGTGAGCTGAGCGGGGCTGAGCACATCCCGACTGCACAGAGAAGCAGGCACTGCTCTCATCTCAGTTTTACACGTTGACAACAGAGACCAGAGAGAGAAAGGACGGAGATCTCCCTGGCTCAGTCTCTGTCACTCAGATACAAAGCCTGAGCACCACTTCCTGGAGGGAAGGTCTACTCTGGCCAGTGGTCTGGGGACTCTGGTCTGTGGCCAGTGTGCTGCACTGCGCAGGCCCGAGGCAGAACATCATGGCCGAAGGGTGTGGACAAGAGCCTGCTCACCTCACAGAGGCCAGGAAGGAGGGGAGGGCGGGAGATGGGGAGGGCTGGGGCCAGGACATGGCCTCTAGGGTCACAACACACCCTCAGCAGCCTGCTTCCTGCAAGTAGGCCCTGCCTCCCTCTGGATTATTCCACTGTGAGGGCAGGGACCCTAGGCCTCACCTACAGCCATCTCTGCATACCATGTTCCTGGGGACTGAGCTGTCCACACAGGGCCTGGGACGCTGCAGACTGCAGCAGCCACAAGGTGACTTGGGGAAGTCCCAGGACTCAGGTCCCCCCACGCCGCACCAGTCCGTCCATACCTACCACGCAGGGTCCTCATCCTCCTTCATCAAACACCTCCTTTGGGCCTGGGGACCCTGCCCGGGGCTTGGCCTGGCCACTGCCACCTTCCTACCCAGGTGCTGCTTCAGCTAGCTGGGGCCTGTGCTTGTCAGGATACCCTCGGAAGCCCTGCACTGAGGCTCTGTGTGCCCCCAACAGCCAGGAACACTCTCCCAAGCAGCTCAGATCTACTCCGCAAGGTCTTAGGAGGCAGTCCTTCTCAGATACAGCGGGTCCCTCCAGTGGACAGGCAATGAGGGGGACAAGGTGCAGCTGAAGGCACGAGGACAGGCATCCCATGCTGCTTGGGCTCCGCCCCGGCCTCTTAATGGAAATTCTGGGTGCAGCTGGCCAGGGGCACTGGCAGGGACAGGGAATCCGGGGCAGAGCCTGGGTTGGCCCTACGGCTCTATCACGTGCAAAGCCAGCTGTGCACGGGGAGCCTGTGGCCCCTGGAGATGGCGTGGGTGCCAAGACCACACGTGGCTGCTGCTGGGAGCAGATCTGGGCCAGAGACGCTCCTCACAGAGGGCTGCTTCCCTTGCGCCGCAGGGCAGGGTCGGCACTGTCAGGATCGCCTGCAGCACTTTGTGTGCTGACAGAAAGATGTGTGCGTGGGGTGCTGCGGGGACCCCAGGGCCGGAAGATTGTGGGAGTCAAGCCCCACCGCTGCTTGGGTGTAGACAAGGCTGCCAAGGCTGGTTTACTCTGGATGGGCTATCAGGTGGACACGCGACGCCCCTGGTGGACCTGGGAAGGTTGTGATGCTGGGCTCTCCATGACTGTGGAGGGAAACTGAGGCGTAGCCCAAGCTAGCAGTGGCTGGAGCCGTGAGGGTCAGGGAAGTGACAGGGGCATGCTCCACAGGACCGTTACGTTCAGCTCTGTCCCCTTTTCTGAGTTCCAGTCCATTTCTGCTTCCGTTGAGAAGAACTTCTAGGAAACAAAATGGAACATGGTAAGCACCCTCACAGCCAAGCCCAGCTCCTGCATGGGGAGGGGAGCAGGGGCTCGGGGCCCACAGCCTGGGGCTTCCTTGTGAGACCCTGCTCCCTACCAAGAAAATAAACGAAGTGGCTCGGTGCTGAGGGACGCTGCTCGCAGCTGGGCTTGACCTCCTGCTGGCACTCAGGAGGAGGCTTTGTTAGTGGCAACTGGCTGGCAGACCTGGCCTTGCCCTGCCTGGCCAAGGATGTCATGGAGAAACTGCTGCGAGTCACCTCAGTGCCACCTGTGCCCCTCACATGGGGCGAGCAGCTGTCCATCCCCTCCCCCCATTTTATTTGGCAACATCAGAAAGTGTTACACCCTTAACATTGAAATAAAAACATAAACTCCAGGCTCTGCTCAGCCCTCCACAGCGCCTGCGAGTGCCCCTCCTGCCCGCCGCTTGAGGCCGCCTTTCAAGTTGAAGGTCCGCTGGAACGCTGGCTGCCATGCTGTTTTCGGCACCATTTGCACTGGCCATGAGTGGAGTCCCAGCACTCAGGAGGCTGAGGCAGGAGGACTGCCGCCGGGGCTACACAGTGAGTTCAGGGCCAGCCTGAACCACCTAGTGAGACCCTGCCTCAAACTACCCCCCCCCCAAAGAAAAATACTCGAGTTTTTTTCTTTCTTTTTTTTCTTTTCATCAGTTATTTTATTTTAAAGAAAAAAATATAAAAACAATGGCACAAAACCTCAAAACAAGA
>NDGN010362028.1:0-11213 GCA_002564285.1 Tympanoctomys barrerae
AAAAAAAAAAGGAAAAATGCAAAAGTAAAGCTGGTTGGTGAGTACAGGGGTTTCAGCGTCCCAGGTTTGCCCTCTGCACATGCATAACAGGCATCGGTGCAGTGCTGCAGCCCTGCCCTAAGAGGTCATGCTGTCCTACAAGTGTTTCATCCTGCCACCAAGCCTGTCCCTTATCACAAGGCAGAACCAGGTAGGCCACGGGGGACGCCCTCCCTCCCTCCCTCCTCTCTTGCAGAGCTGCTGAAGTTCGAGGAGATGCTGGGAGACTTGAAGGGCCGCGGTGGGGGGCCCTGTGCAGTCTCCAGCTGTGGATGACCTGTGCCTTCTCCCTCCCCGTTTAGACCAGGGGCCAGGCGCATTCAAGCTTCCCAGAGAGGCTGAGGAAGCCGGCAGAGCCACCGCGGGCAGCGCCAGGAAAGGGAAGCGGCAGCACAGCTCTCCCCAGAGCGCGCTCCTGGACTGCAGCCTCTGCGGGAAGGTGTTCAGCAGCGCCAGCTCGCTCAGCAAGCACTACCTGACGCACAGCCAGGAGCGGAAGCACATCTGCAAGATCTGCGGCAAGGCCTTCAAGCGGCAGGATCACCTGTACGCGGCAGGCAGAGGGCGGCTCCGGTCTTCCTCCTCCCGCCGGGCTCCCCCATTCCGTCCTGTCCTCTGTTAGGTGTTCTGCCTCCTTGTTCCCCAGATGGAGACCAAGGGGCTCAGGTGGGCGTGGGCTCTGTGCGCCTCATCTACCCAGGGGCCTGGTCCAATTTGGTCTGCACCAGTGAGGAAATAAATCTCTGCCTTGATCTTCAGTTTAGAAATACTTAATGTCTCCCCAGGCAGTTGATGATGCCTTTTGGGAGTTTGGCTAATGTGATAGAGAAAGGCACTAAGTCCCTGGGAGATGTCGAGAATAAGTGAGTGATCTGATGGTGAGGGTGACTCAGGGCACAGGTGCCTGAGATGCCTGTTTCCAAAACATGGCAGTATAGGCATATCTATTTTTACTCCTTTTCTTCCTCCTCCTTCTCCTTCCATTTTGTTCTTTTAAACTCTTGATTTTAAAAAAGCACTGAGCATGGTGGTGCATACTTGTAATCCCAGCATTCAGGAGGGTGAGGCAAGAGGATCTTTGCAAGTCCAGACCAGCCTGGGCTACAAAATAAGCTCAAAGCCAACCTGAACTGAAGACCAGATCTGGTCTCGTGAAAAATTAAAAGACATCTTAAAAAGGAAACTGTAGCTTAAGTTAGGAGCAAATTCCTTTGTTGTTATTGTCTTGGAAGTAAAGAGCTGTCTATGCAGGCGAGAGAAGGAAAGACCGGCTGGCATCAGCCCAGAGGTCTGTGAGCGCTTGCGCTTTGAGGAGCCCACTTCTTCTTAGCATCACTCCAGGGAAAGGGACATTTCCCTTCACTCCTGTCACAAGCTGGAAACAGATCTAGAACTTAAGTTCTGGTTCCTTCTCTGTCCCTTCCCTTAAAGGAGGTCTGGGGCTATCCTTTGGGAAAGGCTTCAGTCAATGGTCTCACCCCAGGGACCACAAGCATAGGGATTGTCCAGAGCGGGATTGCCAGGGCCTCAGACGGTAACCCCTCAGTTGTTCATGGTGTGTTAGTGCAGATGTTGAATGAGTGAGTGAGGTCCACACTCATGTACAGTTACACTTGCTGAAACTGTGGGCAGACTTGGCCGTCTGCCTGTGGGAATTCTACGCTGATCTGGGCATCTGCAAATTGTTTTTTGCTGTGGTGGCTGCCCTTACCCCAGAAGGTGAACCCCAAGCTGGCGTCCTTGATGTTTTCTGGAGAGTGATGCTCCCCAAGAGGGCCAGTCAGGGCCACTTCAGAGCTCCCTCCCTCCCTGTCTCCTTCTTCCCTGAGTGCAGTTTCTGAGTGGCGGTGCTGGTGCACTGAGGACGCTCACAGCTTCTGGGGTTGTGCAGTGGGAGGCTGGATCTCAAGTGCCCACTCACTGACATCTATCTCATGTCTGACCCCAGGACTGGGCACATGCTTACACACCAGAAGACTAAGCCCTTTGTGTGCATCGAGCAGGGCTGCAGCAAGAGCTACTGTGACTACCGCTCGCTGCGGCGGCACTACGAGGTGCAGCACGGCCTGTGCATCCTGAAGGAGGCTCCCCCAGAAGAGGATGTCTGTGGAGACTCCCCTCTTGCTCCTGACACAGCTGGCCAATCTCTGCCCAGTGGCCTGCGGTCCCTGGGGCCCCCAGAAGCCAGGTCCCCTGGCTCTATCTTGCCTAACCGAGACCTCTTGCGCTGTATTGTGAGCAGCCTCGTCCACCAGAAGATCCCTTCTCCTGGCCCTGCCACAGTGGGGCCTGCAGAGGGTGAAGGGAGGAGCACGGCCTGTCCCTGCACCACCTCGCCGGGGTCCTCCTCCTGTGTTCCCGGGTCCCTGGGCACTGAGGCTCCTGAAGAGCCTTGTGCCCCCCAGAAGGAGCCAGCTGCTGATGCGTGCACAGCTGCCCATTCTGGGACAGCTGAGAATGATGGTCCTGACCCTCCAGAGTCAGAGCCCTCACTTCTCCAGCTCCCGTCCTCCCTGGAGGACTGGCCCGAGGGCAGCTCCCTGCCTGCCTCCCTGCCTCCTTTCCAGGGTCAGAAGGGCCCTGCCAGTGCACAGCCATCCAGCCACAGCTTCCAGTGGCTCCACAACCTGTCTGGCTGCCCCAAAAGGAAAGGCAACAATGTGTTCGCGGTCCACAAGCCCCCTGGGGAGGGTTCAGAGTCTGGCCCTGGGCCCAGCAGCACCTCGGCTCCGGGGGAGCCCTTACCCAGCACAGGTGGCAGTCAGGACACACTGCCCTTCCTGCCCGCGTTCCTGAAGGCACCCAGTGAGGCCTTGGGTGACACCAGGCCTGACAGTGGGGATGAGGACATCTGGGCTTCCAAGAAAAGTGAGTCCTTCCCAACAGATGCCACGCCCCTCCTCTGCCAGCTGTTTCTGAAGTCCCAGGAGTCTCTGGTGAGCCATGAGCAGATGCAGGTGCTCCAGATGATCACCAAGTCCCAGCGGATCTTCTCCCATGCCCAGGTCACAGCCACCTCCTCGCAGCCCTCTGGGCCTGAGGGCAAGCAGACTGCACTGAAGTCCCTGCAGGGGCCCTGGCCACAGCAGGCTCGGCCCCTGGCATCTGCTGTGGACTCTCTGCTGGTGGGCCCAAGAAACACAGAGCCAGAGGGATCCCCAGCCCGCAGGAGAAAACCCACATCCACGGTACCCAGAGAGGCCTCCCCCAACGGCACACGGCGAAGCACAAAGGGAACACCAAAAGTGTCCTCTGCGCCACTCTCCCTCACCACGCCATCTCCAGACCCCTCCCAGAGCCCAGACATCTCTTCTCTAGCCAAGCAGCTGCGATCTTCCAAAGGGACCTTGGACCTAGGGAACATCTGTCCCCCCAGGGGTGCAAGGCAGCCCCAGGCAGGTGATGAGCTGCCCAGCACCCAGCTGTCTGAGAATGGTGCAGCCTCAAGAAGCGAGAAGGGCCTGGCGTGTGTCCGGGGCGGAGGTTATAGGCTGTTCTCGGGCCACCCCAGATCCCAGCGGTTCTCGGGCTTCCGGAAGGAGAAAGTGAAGGTGGATGTGTGTTGTGCAGCTTCTCCCAGCCAAGTGGCCATGGCTTCCTTCTCGTCGACTGGGCCTCCTGCAGATCCTGCCCGGGAAGTGAAGTCCAAGCTGACCATATTCAACAGGATCCAGGTACCTGCGCCCCTTCCGCGTGGCCTGAGTGTAGCACTGCCAGAGTTGCCTCGGGTGTTTATTTCAGCATCTGTTAGCACAGTGAGGAAATTAGATCCAGAGAGACTGTGGCCCCTTCTACTCCAAAACAAAACAAAAGAGAAATGAGCGCAGTACCAAGTTGTCCAGAGCACTTTGTGTCACTTTGTTATTTCACTAAGTCTTTGTTTTGCTTCCCATTCCCTTTTGGAGTTGCCACCTTAATTCTTCAGAGCATATAAGAGTAGACACTGCCCCTGTATATTTCTGCATGGAATGGCCACGTCTTTCTGGCCACTGTGAGCGGGCCCACCACGTGTCACGCTGACGCGTTAGCCTTGCTGCTCTGTACCTGGCACCCAAGAGGTCCTGCCCTGGGGCACTTGGCCTCCTCAGCCACTTCTCTGAGCAACAGCAGCATCCTTCCCGTCCTGGCACAGCTGACTTCCCCTCGCCTTTACAGCTGGATTAGCCAAACATCGCATAATTCATCATTCTTTTCTTTTTTCTATTTTGTTTTGGTTTTTGGCAGGGTCTCACTATATAGATCAGGCTGGCCTTGAGCTTCCTTTATATAGCCCAGGGTGACCTCAGATCACAGTGCTCCTCTTAGTGCTGGGACCGGCATAAATTCGCCATTTTAAAGAGAGCGACTGGGTAGCTTTTAGTGTGGTCCCAAGGTGTCTTAATCATTACTAGTATTTACCGGGACAAACTGCTCCCCCCAGAGAGAAGCACTGCACCCCTTGCCACCCCTCACCTTTCCGGCTTCTGCTTCCCCTGGCAGCCACAAATCTACTCTTGCCTCTGTAGACTTGTCTGCTCTCTACATTTTGTGGAAGTGGAATTGTGCTCCGCATGTCTTCTGTGACTGGCTCTTTCACTGAGAAAGTGACAGTGTCGCAGACCTTTCATGGCTGAGCCAGATTCTGTGACATGCAGAGACAAGATTGTATTTGGCTGCTCGTCGGCAGCTCACTCCCACCTTTTAGCTTTTGTGAGCAGGCTGCTGTGGACCTTTGTGCACACTTTGTTGTGCAGATACATGTTCTCGTTTCTCTCGGGTAGACCCTCAGAGTGGCTGGGCCGTGGCAAGCATTCCAGGAGAGCCAGACTGTGCTTCAAGGCAGCCTCACCGCTGCGCGCCCTGCCGGCCCATGTACGAGGCGTCCAGCTTCTCTATGTCTTCGCCAATGTGTGTTTCTGTCCTTTTTTTAGCATTACTGAGATCACACAGCAGATATGAAGTTGTATGCACTTCCCTGAGGGCTAATAGTGTCGCCTCCTTGTCTGTGCTTCTTGTGGCTATTTGTATATCTTCTAAATGGCAATATTCATCTAGGTGCTTTGCCCTAGACTGAGTTAGGACTGTGCTGCTACTGAGCAGTAAGAATCGTGTATGTGTTCTAGATGCAGTCCCTCATCACACAGGTGATTTGCAAGTACTCCTTCCTGTTTGAGGATGTCTTCCTCTTTTACTTGTGATATTGCTTATAGGCCAAAACTGAGTGAAGTCCAGATTGTGTATTTGGTCTTTTGTTTAACTTTGGTTCATCCCTAAGAAAACATTGGTCACAAAGACGGGTTCCCATGCTGTCTTCCAAGGGCCATGCAGCTGGGAACCCCATAGTTCCTCCTTCCTGCTGTGTCGCTCATCTGTATTTTCCTCAGCAGGGTGGAAACATCTACAGGCTTCCCCATCCCATGAAGGAGGAGAGTGTGGCAGGTGCATGGTAAGTTGAGAAGCTTGCTGGCGTGCTTGGCACTGCCCACAGTAGTCCCCCGTGGTTTCATGTGCTGTGTGGGGTGAGTGAACTGGACGTCCTGTCCCGAGGACGCTGCTTCCGCTCTGAGGAGTGTGGCTATGGCCTCTGCATTTTCTAGGGTTTTATCAGGCTGGTCAGTGGAGGAGCAGAAAACAGTCAGTGGCCAGAGAAGGAGCTTCATCCTCCCATTCTTCCTCCCTGCCTCTTCTCCCATAGTAACCCACAAAATGGGAGCCCCACAGACTGGACAGAGCCCAGGAGCACTTTTATCTGCAAGAACTGCAGCCAGATGTTTTATACTGAAAAAGGCCTGAGCAGCCACATGTGTTTCCACAGCGACCAGTGGCCATCACCTCGGAACCAGGAGCAGCAGGTGAAGGGGCACCAGCAGTGGCTTCTTGGTGGCAGGGCTTGGTAGGTTTTTGGGGAGTGGGGGACACTGACATCGACTGCCTCAAGCTGAAGATGACATCCTGAGGAAGTGTGGGTATGGCCAGGTGGCAGAGCTGGTCTGGGGCAGGCTACAGTGGCAGAAGTCCCCACCCTGATATTTGCCCCACCCTCTGCCAGGAAGTCTCCCCCAACCTTTCTAGCTGTTCTCAGAGCAGCTCTTCTGTCCCTGGCTTCTGTCTGTCCCAAGAGCTTGAAGAGTCTCTCCATGTTCAGGTGTTGGCCACAGAGTCTTGCAAGCCACCAAGAGAGGCTCTGAGGCTAGACAGGGATGGGCAGAGTTCCCTAGAAGCCAAGAAGCCCTTGGAGCACACAGCCATGGCTCCTCTGGGGATACCCGTGTCCATGTCTGTGGCTCTAGCCCCTGCACCCCAGGGCACATGGCCACGGTGGGTGTTCACCTGTCTGCTACTTTCCATGCTTTTTCCTTGTTGCTAGAGCTGTGGGGAAAGCCACATGTCCCAGGAAATCCCAGTTCTACAAGTGCTTGAGTTCAACTTCATTCAGTTATTCCGCATTCATGGATCCCTGTGTCAGCCTGCTGTGGGGCAGTGCAGGAGACACAGCTATAACCATGACAGCCTGGGAGTCCCAGTCCAGTGCAGGAGACAGACCTGGAGACAGACCTGGCCCCGGACAGTGATGACCCGGATTGGCAGGGCTGTGTTGGGCTGTCCAGGGACCAGCCCACTGGAGTCAGGCAGGGCTTCCCTGAGGAGGGTCTGTTAGAGGGGAGTCGGGGAGGAGGAGGAGGAGGAGGAGGAGGAGGAGGAGGAAGAGGAGGAGGAGCAATAGGACTGGCAGGGAGGCTGACCCTGGAGGTCAAGGAGAGCACTGAGCGGGAGCAACTGGTCTCAAGGGGCTCAGCTCTTCAGTCCTGGGGGATCCCACTTGGGAAAGCTCTTGCTGGACTTGGAAGTGGGGGCCCTGGGCAGGAGGCTGAAAGTCCCATCGGCACCACCATGACCTGTGTGGTTTCATTTTCATTCATTTGCCAGTACCCTGTGCCTGGCCTCCAGTCTGCACTTGGTCCTCTGAGCCACTGTGGCTAGGTCTGCATGCTCCAGGCTCCAGGTTCAAGATGGCACCAGGCTGGCCACTTGGGTTTGTCCTAGCCCTGGCCGGGCAGTGCCACTGTGGGCCTGCTCGGCCTCCTGCGCCAGGGCTTGAGTGTGGTCCCACTGGCCACACAGGTGCTGTTTCCCTGTCTCTATGGCCAGTCTTCCTTTACCCTATTTGTACTACCCTGCAGACAGTGTTGCATCAGGGGGCCGCAGGTGACCCCTGTGGTTCTGAATCCTTTTCTTCTCCAGGGACAAGAGAAGGATGAGGAAGAAAGAGATGACAAGGATAACAGCCAACACAGGAAGCGGAAGAAGTGCCCTCAGCCTAGGGCCCTGTTCATCCCTCCACTACCCTGTGCATTTGGAGACCCTGGTCCCGGCAGGGGCCACGAGAGCTGCCTGCGCTCTCCCTTGCCGCTGGTAGACCACCTCCTGAAGGGCTTGTTCCAGTGCTCCCCCTACACACCGCCTCCCATGCTCAGCCCCATCCGAGAGGGCTCTGGGCTCTACTTCAACACGCTGTGCTCCAAGTCCCAGGCTGGGCCCCACCAGCTCGTCGGCTCCATGCTAGGTGAGTGAGGTCAGGTGCTCATCCTTGCTGCAGACCCATGTGCCCGGTGTGGCAACTTGTCCCCCGACCCACAGGCCGTGGGGACACCCAGCCTGAGGGGCTCAGTGCTACTGAGAGCACCAAGACTATGCTGTGAGGAGCACCTTTTGGGTCCTTAGAGAACACAGAGCCGCTTAGCCTAGCCACCCTCTGCGCCTGTCTCACACCTTGAACAGCTGTGTTGAGATACAGTCCACCACCCAAGCAAATCCTTCCTCTCGAGTGTGTAGTGCTTCTGCGCAGAGTCAGGCTGTACACTCACATGCAGTCTGACTCGAGCACCTGCAGCCTCCCTGGGAGAAGCGTGTGCCCACAGTCATTCCCTCTCCACACTCGCACTGCGTCGTCTCATGCCCTGGCCAATGCACCTCTTGCCCTGTCGCTATGGACTTACCTATTCTGGATATCTCCTACAAATGGAATTACACAGTGGATGACCTTTTGTGCCTAGCTTATCTTACTTAGTGTGGTGTAACTGCCGAACTTTTCCCAAAGTTTTGTACCATTTTGGATTCCTATGGGCAGTGAGTGAGAGTTCTGATGTCGCTTATCCTTGTAAGCACTGCTAGAGTCTGTATTTTTATTGTTCCATCCTTGTCATGTCAAGTGGCTTCTGAGTGTGGTTTTGGCCTGCGTCCCCTACTGACTGATAACACTGAGCACCGTTCTGTGCTCTTCTTGGCTGTATATCTTTTTATATAAATCCACGAAGCTCAGGTTTCTCTTTCATTATTTGTGCTTTAGTGTTCAGTGTGAAATGTTGCCTGACTCAAGGTCATATAGGAAGAGTTACTCCTGTTCTCTTCTAAGAGTTTTATAATTCTGACTTAGATCAGTTGACTGGTATGTAGTGTATGAGGTAGGGTTTGGGGTTCATTATTTTCATGTGGAAATCCAGCTGTTCAGCATCATCTGATAAAAAGATTATCCTCATTGAACTGTCTTGGTACCTTTGTTGAAAATCACTACACAAGGGTTTTGTTTGTTTGGTTGGTTGGTTGGTTTTTGTTTTTGAACTCTGTTCTTTTTATTTGTATATTTGTCTTTATACCAGGACCACACTATTTTGATCATTGTGGCTTTGTGCTAAGTTTTCAAATGGGAAATGTGAGTTTTCCGACTTTATACTTCTTTTTCAAGATTGTTTTCAAAACCTATTTGTTCTAGGTCTCTTGTGTTTCCGTAGATTTCTTAGGATCAGTATCAGTTTTTAATGTATATGTCAATTGAGAGTATTGCTGTCCTAAATAGTTTTAAGCCTTTCCATCCATGAACATGGGATGTCTTTTCATTTATTTAGATTTTGTTTCATTTCTTTCCATAATGCTAGTAGTTTTCAACATATTTCTTAAACTTCCTTTGTAATACTTATACTTAAATATTTTATTCTTTTTTGACTCTATTGCAAATGAAATTATTCCCTTAGTTTCATTTTTTTAAATGTATTTCTTACAGGGTCTACAGGGTTTCACTACACAGATCAGACTTGTAGTGATCCTCCTGTTTTCCGGGGGCAGGGCCGGCACAGCATGCCAGGGATCAAACCCTAGTCCCTGTGTCTGCCTAAGCAGGCACTTCAATCTGCTGAGCAGTCTGGCCAGCCTTAGTTTTATTTTTAGAATATTTTTGTTGTTTATTTTTCTTTGACCTTTTAAGACAGGGTTTTGCTGTGTAGTTCAGACTGGTCTGAAGTTCACTATGTAGCCCAGGCTGTCCTTGAACTTGAGGTGATCCTCCTGCCTCAGCCTCTTAAGTGTTGGGTTACAGATGTATGCTGCAACACCCAGACTAAAATGATTATTATTAGCATGTAAAAAGTATGGTTGGTATTTTTATTGATCTAGTATCCCTGACATTGATAAACTCAAGTAATAGTCGCAGTAGGTTTTTTTTGTTGTTGTTTGTTTGTTTTGGAGGAGTCGGAAATTGAACTCAGACCCTTGCGCTTGCCAGGGAAGTGATTATTCTGCTGAGCCATCTCCCTGGCCCCTAGTTTTTGGGTTTTTTTTACATAAATTTCTTGGGATTGTTGTTGTTGTTGTTGTCATTGTTATTGTTGGAGTATGTTTGCATGTTTGTTTTTGTCTTTTGAGACAGAGTCTGGCTATAAAGTTCAGGATGACCTCAAACTCCTAGTGCTCCTCCTGCCTCAGCCTTGCAAGTGCTGGGAGTCACTCTTTATACCTGGCTGGATTTTCTTCCTGCTAGATCATGTCATCAGCAAATAGAGATAGCAGATGCATGTATCACTTTGAGTAAATTCCCCTCTTTTCCTGCTTTGTTGAGTTTTCTTAAAATCATGAAAAAGTGTTAAAGGGCTTGCGAGATAGCTTAGTGGTCTAAGCGCCTGCCTGACAAGTGCAAGGACCTGAGTTCAAGCCCCAGTACCACGTGCCATGCCGGTCCCAGGACCCCAGGTGCACCGTGTCATCCCAAAACCATGTGTGTTGGTGCATGCCTTAATTCCAGTGCTGCAGAGGGGAGACAGAAGGATCACTATTTAGTCTGAGCAGCACAGCAAGACTTTCCCAAATAAGTTAATTAATTAATTAATTAATTAAAAATTATTTTTAAAAAGAGACTTGGCACATTAATTACTAGATGTATAGCATTTAATTTCTACATATTTTTTCTCTATTGGTTTCTAATTTAATTCTAACATTGTGGGGCAAGCCAAATAGCTCAGCAGATTAAAGTGCCTGCAAGCAGGCACAGGGGCAGGGTTCAATCCCCCTGCCTGCTATGCCCCTGGGGTGCGCTGAGATGGCAATTGAGACTGGGCGTGGTGGTGCATGCCTATAGTTCCAGCTCTTGGGAAGCTGTAAACAGGTGCATCACTACCAGTCTGATCTAGTAGTGAGACCCTGAAAACCCTGCAGACCGTTCCCTAAAATACAAAAAGAAAAAAAATTCTAACATGGTCAGATAATATATTGTGACTTTAATCCTCACAAATGTGTTGCTGATGTTTTCTGGTCTAAAATGTGTTCTATCCTAGAAAATATTGCCCGTGCCCTGAGAGGAGTGTGCACTCTTCTGAAGTGGACATGTGCTGGAGATGTTAGTTAGGCTACTTGGTATTTACTTATTTATTTATATTTTAGGGCAGGGTCTACAGGGTGCTCAGGGTCTCACTACTAGATTGGACTCATAGTGATCAGCTTGTTCACAGCCTCCCAAGAGCTGGGATCACAGGTGTGTGCCACCCCACCCAGTCTCATTCGCTGGCTCAGGGCACCCTGGGGGCATGGCCAACACTGTACTACAGGGATCGATCCCTGGTCCCTGTGCTCTGCCTAAGCAGGCACTGAACTATCTGGCAGGCCCAATATTTCTCCTAATACTGTATCCCCTTAAGACTTTAACTTATTATTTTATTTCATTTTATTTACTTGGTTTTTTTTTTTTTTTTTTTTTTTTTTCGGAACTGGGAATTAAACTCAGGCCCTTGCACTTACCAGGGAAGCGCTTATTCCACTAATCCATCTCCCCAGCACCCCCTTTTTTTAAAAGACTTATTAATTGATTCAGGGTCTCACTATGCAGCTTGGACTCATAGTGATCCTCCTGTCTCAGCCTCCTCAGCACTGGG